>JAJOZX010010674.1:0-87500 GCA_023014485.1 Bathynomus jamesi | reverse complement strand
ATCCCACTTGCATAGGAAACACATGTATTTCGTATAGCCGGTATGCGATCCATTGAGAATAGCCACAACCTCCTTCAAATCTGCGCAGATAAGCCATTCATGTTCATTGTATTTTATACAGTCCAGAATAAAAGCAACAAATATTGTCATACGTTTCTCTCAAGACGACTGAATGAGCTATCGGAACAGAAGGCATTGTGTTCCCATTGTGTAGCAGTACACCTTTAACACTTCCAGAGATGCATCAATGAACAATCTCCACTGATTCGGTTCATAGCACAAACCCAGAGCATCGAACAGATCATGTATATCAATGCAATAACAAAGATTGTTCTTCATTGTGAAATATTCCTGCAAATCCAAGGAGCGCTTTCGGAATGCTGTAATTCGTACGTCTTCCGCCAGCAGATTCCATTCTTGTAGACGTGAGGCCAGCAGTTCACTTTGTTGCTTGATAAGTATTAAATCACGGACCAAATCATTGAGCTCAGGCTGCGTGATGAGATGTTCTTTCATGGACTCGACTTGAGCTTCATAGCATTCGCAGTCTGATTCCGATTTGTCAGTGTGTGTTATCGGTCGGCATTTCAGCTGGAGGACGAGGGATGGGTATATCTGTAAAATGTTCCACAGGACGCATAACAGAACGAAGATTTGGGTAGACTACAGCCTTTTTCCATTTTCTGTTGCAACCTGTAATGTGAGACAATAGACATTGTTGACTACTTAAGATAGCATAATTATGTAATACATTATGCAGAGCAGGATATGCTAAAATGTGCTAAAAACACCAAATTTGACGTATATTCAGAAAATTAAAAGATTCACACTTGTGATGTTCGTTAAGCAGAAATAGCAATCAGTTGAATGGTCCAGCGGCTCTCTCCATACCATTGGGACACCGAATCCCAGACCAGGACCGGTGCCTTTGAACCATGCAGATAACGAGCTTGTACATCTCACACAGCAGATATGAGACGCCCAGTGCTTGTCCTGATCACCAACTTTGCATGCGAAGTATAATTCATAAAGCTTTTTCACATGAGAAGTCAACTTTCTTTTATACTGTTTTAACGTTAATGTCCCACAAATATAACAAAAACTGTCTGGCGAATTTATGCACTCTAGGCATTGTAGCATAACATCAATAAAAACCTGTAAAATAAGAAAATAATAGATCAATTTGCAGTTTCCCACAATATAGACGTTGTCGGTGAAATATACATAATTTGATAGCAGTTATTCAATAATACTCGCTTATAGCACCGATTTATGATAAAATATGGCTGACAATTTTGTTTTAAATGATTAATGAAAGAAATGTTTCATAAAATCAAAGTGGAAACACAGAACCGAACACCACCACCACAGCATATGCATGACTGAACAAAATGTAAAAGATGCGTTCAGAGAACCAGTGGTTCTCAAAATGATACAATGAAATAGGGTCATTTTCATAAAATCGGTGGGTGATACAAATAAGTGGGTGTTATTTTCGCAATCTATGCATATAATTAGCCATAAAAATGACGTTCTCATTCCAGTTTTTTCACTGTTGTACAGTGTAATTAATACTTTACATGAAATGTGCATGACTGGGCCTTATAAGCTACTTTATAAGCTAATTTAATCGTAAATTGCATAATTTATTAGAGGTAATATCCGCATAACATCCGCAGTCAGAAGTGCGGGTACGGATGTTAAAAATGATGCGGATATCCGGTCCACCACTATATATATATAATATATATATATATATATATATGGCGGACATTAAAGCAGTTGATAATGAAAATTTATCTCTTTTTCATGGCTTGGAGGCGGGAGAAAATATTTCAAAAGATAAAAAGAATTCTCTCTTAAAATTAATTAAAGTTCATAAAATTCACACTGAATTGGATTTAATTCTCGAAAATTGTCAGGGTCTAAAAAGAGGATATAAATGCAGATGCAAATGTGAAGGTCATCTGATTCATGCACTCGGGTGGAAGTCAGTCGAAGTAAAAATACCAATAAACCCTTGAACTTACTTTATACGCATTTCAGAATTAAGGGTATATATATATATATGTATGTATGTATATATATATATATATATGTGTGTGTGTGTGTGTGGTGTGTGTGTAGATTCAACAAGGAAAATATTGTATTTGTAAACTCAAACGGAAAAGAATTTAAAGAAGACTACGTTCTACGGTACAATAACCTCCCCCCAAAAAAAAAAATAAAGTCCAAAATAAAATTCGGACATACTTTTCATACCGTACCTTTTCCTCGTTTCACAGTCACGATTTCAATATTTCTTCAGTCTACCTCTTTATAATCCAGTTTAATCCCTCCATCCTCATTCCTGCAAGTATCATTGAGGTTTTTCCACCACCATTCCTGTTATTACCGCTGCTATCATAAACATTAATTTTATCCTCACTATCCTTATAACCATTATTTTTAATAGTATTAATATTCATAGTTGTTGTTTTTATTATTCATTCTACAGGGTGTCCATAAAGTCACGCATCATAGGAACATAAGCATTGTCTATTTATTTGTCTCAATCATGCCAAATATGTTGAGGAACATTCAAAGAAACCTACTTTTTCGTTTGGTGGGAAGCATTTCGAACAAATAAATAAAACTAAAATAAATAAAAATAAATATTTTCCTATGATGCGTGACTTATGGACACCCTGTAGACAGAATACCTGTTGTTCCCACTCAAGTTTGCTTTTAACCGTTTGATTTTTATTTTCTTCGACTGGTTTAATTTTGCCTTTTGTCTATTTCCGAAACCTTATCGTACCATTATTCATCCACCAACTATACTTTGATTTTCCACGCTATATTTCCTTTCACGTTTGTACTTCCGTGTATATATGTATATATATATATATATATATAATTATATTATATATATATATATAATATATATATATATATATATATATAGTTACGATAGAAGTGTTCTTCGGGAACCTTATCCTCAATATGAATATGAAAACAAGAGATACGACTCTCAACATTATTGGCCAAACGTTTCGGTCCACTCAGGGGCCATCTTCAGTGACTAAATAGAAGCATCTAAAAATAATCATAAAACTAAAGTAAATACAAATGTCAAACTGTACAATAATAAAATCTAATACAAAAAAGTTAAAAAGTTGTTTAAAAAAAAAAAAAAAAAAACTATGGATTATAAAACAAAAAAGTAAAAATAAAATTAACTAAAATTTCAAAAATTAAAAGTTTAAAAATGTTAAGTTTAAAATTTAAAAAAATTAAAATTTGGTAAAAAGGACTGACCTGGATGGTAAAAGTTACAAATGACAAGTGGAGAGAAAGGAAAAAACTTAAGTTAGTGCGGTAGTTGCGTTAAAAAGGTGGTTGGTTGGTTAGGAAGTACGTAATTTTATCGAGGAAAGGCTATCGTTTAGTTCTGGGTTTAATTTCTTGATAAAAAGGGATTCTAAAATTTTAAGATCAAGTGAATTAGAAGCAGACGACAAAATAGCAAAGGAGTCCTGGGGGCACGGGTGGTCATGGGTCTCTGAATGATGCCGAATAGCAGAGGATTCAGGAGTGGAAAGAGGGCGAGAAGTTCGATAAGAAAAACCCAAATGCTTCGAAATCCTAAGTTTTAACTGTAGGGCAGTCTGCCCCACATAACTACTTTGGTAGGTCGCACATGTATATAAATAAATAACAAAGGATCTCAAAAGCACGGGGAGGTGATCTTTATGGCGAAAAAAGGATTGCAGAGAATTAGAATTAGAATTAATGATTATAAAGTCGCATTGAGGGAAATGTCTGTCCTAAATAAAGTGGACATCTTTATTAAGTTGAAAAGTTAGTTGGTCTAAAAATGGAAGCTTAAGATAAACCTTCTGTTTCGGAACCGTGGACTGAATTATTTTAGGTGAATATAGGTTATTTAAAAATTTAGAAATTAAAGTCTCAAAAGTCAAAGTACAATAAAAATTATAGTTGAAAAATCTCTCAAGATACTGAATTTTTAAGTCAAATAAAGACCAACTTGAACAAAGGTGATAGGCTCTAAAAATACGACTTTTAATACTAGCCAGCTTAAAACTAAGTGGAATATTGCTGAAAAAATGAGTACCGAGTTGGGTAGTAGTTGGTTTTCTGTATACTTGTGTGAGAAGCCTGTACTATGTTTATTTATGGTAACATCAAGAAACGAAATTTTATTGTATTGTTCTACTTCCATAGAGAATTTAATATTAGGATGCTTAGTATTAATGTAATTTAAAAATAAAGGGGCATGATCTTTTTGCTTAAAAATGACAAAACAATCATCTACATAACGTTTAAATAAAATAGGTTTAAAATCAAGCGGGCAATCCTCAGCCACTTTTCCTCGTGAAAACAAAGAAAAACTGTTAGCAAAGGACGGACCAAGGGCGAACCCATTGCCATTCCCTCGTGCTGGTGGAAAAGTTCCTTATTAAAAAAAGAATATGGTTATCCTGAACTGATAATTTAAAAGTTTTGAAAACAATTGTCTGCTTAATCCCAAAATGTCATTAGTAGAACCAAACAAAGAATTTATAATAATATCACAAGTTTCTAAAACAGGTACATTGGTAAACAAAGACTGAACATCAAAGGAAGCCATGAAACAATCCTTAAACTTCAACTTGGTGACACAATCAACAAATTCAAATGAATCTTGCAAAGTGAAATGACCACGTGTGAGAGGGTCTATGATTGTGACCAAAAATTTTGCAAGGTTATAACTTGGTGTGTTTATGGCTGCTAAAATGGGACGAAGCGGAACTCCAGGTTTATGGGTCTTAGGTAGGCCATAAACAACCCCTGGGCTAGTACCTGAAGCAAAAAGCTTATCGTAATAGTTGATCAAAAGCCCACGACTTTTAAGAGAACGTAAAAAGTTGTTGATCCTGTCCTCCAGTTTTACAATATATTTGAATGGATCAGTCTGCAGTTTCAAAAACTTAGTAGAATCAGAAAGTAAATTATACATTTATTTAAATAGTCTTGTCTGTCTAAGATGATAACACCTTTACCCTTATCAGGCTTACAAATAATTACATTCTTATCCCTCCGCAAGTTCGTGAGAACTTTAAAATCACTAAAACTAAAAACAGGACAAAAAACCTTAAACCCATCAAACTTATAGTAGAACTTGTTTGCCAAAAGTTTAATATCCTCCACTGCTTCTATTTAGTCACTGAAGATGGCCCTTGAGTGGAGCGAAACGTTTGGCCAATAAATGTTGAGAGTCGCATCTCTTGTTTTTTTTTTATGTATGTATGTATGTATGTATGTATGTATGTATCCCTTATTTTCAAACTTTCGATTTTTTTATTGGGGCACCTCGTGGATTTGTGAGGATTTACATTCAAATTTTAGAGGTCGCTACCAAAATTTCAAAATTTTATCCTGTATGGTGTTTCAATCCACTCAAACTTGTTGAAACGGTTTAGTTTGCTCTCTCTTCATCGAAGTGGGATTAGCTTGAATTCACTTAATTTATTTCAGGAATGGGTTAATAAATGCTTAATAACTTACTCGATCTTCTCTCTCTTCAGATAAGCATGTACACTTTTTGTACCCAAAACTCTGCTAGGATTACCTGTGCACTCGCCTTTCAAGAAGGGTGAGTTTATTAATTTATTTATTTTAATTTTTTCAACTATATAAGATTTTTCTGGAATACATAATTAGTTATTTGACGTAAGGAAAGTAAAGCGATTATTTACTTTTACTTCCAGCTCTCGGATCCTCTGCTTTACTGCTGTCCAGTGTCCATGCTTTCTTCTGTTCAAAGGTCCAAAATCAGTACATCTGTGTATCATAGCTAGTTCCAAACTGACTCGGAAGGTCACGAATGTTTGGCTGGTAGGCCCTCGCCAAGCCCATTTCACTGGCACGAAGCTTCCGTTCAAAAGAGAAGTGATGGCTCACGTTTTTTCGCCATCATCTAACTGAGAAAGAGACGGCTCGTTCAAGTGCGGCCTCTGTCGCGGATGCAGTTCTGGAGATTTAGGAACTCAAGAAGTACATAGTTGATAAGGTCGAGAAACTCTGATAAAAACAAAGCTAAATGGTCGGACACCCTGAAAGCCATGGAGGAAAGCTTCAAAAAGAACCTGAATTATCTCTGGCGTCGCCCACGCCGAGGCACTGGAGAAAATGACAATCGAAGAAACAAGACGCAATAAGAGAGAGGCACAATAAGAGAGAGGACGCAATAAGAGAATAAGAGAAAGGACGTCTAGGCAAAATGGGAGCGGTGGAAACCACTTTGGCCAGAAAGGAGGAGAGAAAGAGGAAGCGAGAGGAAGAAGTGCAGGAACGACGCATCAAAGAGAAACTGCGTCAGAAAGACGGAGACGGGACATTGGCCTTGACCCTGACCTGATCTAGTACTAATGGGATTGATACCGAGGAAATTGAACGGACAATCAAGGAGTTATTCGATCCGACCCATCCCTTGACTGTCTATTGGAATGGGAAGCAGCTTCTAGAAATGACTGGAAATGAGAGTGAATCTATGATACAAACGATTTTTGTGTCTGGAGGAGGAAAGAAGCAATTTCTTGGAATTCCCAAGCTGTGACGTGAAACTGGTGTGGCGATGGCTACTGCAGTGGAAAAGGCAATCCGGTCCTGGAAGATTGAAGGCATGGTACGAACCATATGCTTCGATACCACGGTCTCAAATACTGGGAAAACGATAGAACCTGTGTCCTTCTTGAAAAGAAGTTGGAGAAAAGCTTGTTCCACTTCGGCTGCAGATATCACATCTTCGAGTGGTGTCGAGGCAGTCTCTCAACTTGCATGGGGACATCAGCTGGGCCAGACATTTTGTATTCAACGATTTCGAGATAAATGGGGATTGCTGGACAAAGAAAAAGTTCAAACTGCGATGGATGACGATACTTCAGCTTCCGCTGTCTCGGATATCCGTGACGAAATTCTGCGTTCATTGAAGAAATGCTCAAGACTCGGCAATCCAAAGATGATATAGGGAACTCTTGGAATTAGTGACGATTTATCTTGGAGGGTTATGGTTCCAGAAGCGATGCATCGGCCAAGTGGATGGCGAAAACCATCTACGTTCTCAAGGTCTTCATATTCCAAAACCAATTTAATATCACGGTCAATGAAGGACGCGATGTGAAGAATGTGCATATTGGTGTCCACCATTTACATCAAAGCATGATACGAGGCTCCTCCCAGTGTCCGCTTCAAGCGTACGAGACCTCAATCCACAAATAGCGAACGCTACACTGAAGAAGTTCATTCACCACCTTTGGTATTTATCTGAGCTGCTTGTCGCTCTCGCCTTCGACGACGATGTGTCCGTGGAGACAAAGCGCCGTATAGTTCAAGCTCTCGACAACCACGGTATAAGGATCGCAGAACAGAGCAACAATCGGAGAGACAAAGGCCAAAGCACTGGAGAATTTTGTAACGAACAACAGCCTCCAGGTTTTCGAAACCATGAGGCTCAAATCGGACTCCATCCACTCGAGGACCTAGGCCATGGGGACAAGGCGAAGAGTCTTGAAGTAAGCAAACAGCTCCAGGTCGTCAATGACATCGCAGAACGCGGTATGGCCCTCACAGAAATTCAACGGCTTCACACCACAGACGAGGACCAAAGGAGCACAGGAAGAAATTTTCTGATGCAAAAGGAGCACCATCATGAAAGCTGTAGGAAGCGAGTGTTCTTTGATTTTGTAATATGGGAGCATACTAGTAGCTTCGAGCAACTTATTTTACCAAGTTTCTATAGTAAATTTGAACATTTTTGTTTTTCCCTTTTAATTGAATGTTTCAGAGATTTGCATCACGTATGCAGCTTTTTTTTGCTTGCTTTGGTAGCTCGCTGTATATGATTGGCACGGTACTGCGGTAGCGACCCTTAACATGCTGTGATTACTTTCAATTTGTATATTTTAGTTGTCAATCCTCTTAAATGTTGGAGTAGAATGTAAAATGTCAATGTGGTGTGTTAATGCGTCATAAAACAGCAAGGAAGTTAGGCCTATATTCATACCATGGACTACTGTCCAGATTTGCAGAAACGAGTGCGGTACTGTGAAGAGTTTCCAACATTTTATCAGTAAAGGTCCAGATGCCATCGATCGCAAACGATTCAAAGCTGAAACATGGTTTTTCATACATAGATACATCAAATTTTAGAAGAACCAACAATATGGGCAAGAGAGAACCCAATGTTCTGCATACACTTTACGATAGGAAAACTGGTGTGTGGTGTGCACTGTGCAGTAAGTGCAAAAAACATTAATGAAACGGATTTACCCCAAAGGGACTGCAAAACGCATTAGTATTGCCCTATTTGATAAACTCGTAAATCATTTGCCCAACACTGAATTCACACAAGAGCTACTTCTAAGAAGACGGTGCAATATGCCCGCACATTACTTACAGTTGTACATGAACATAGTTTCATTTCTTTGTTCGGTGACCAAATGAACTACTATTTTTATTCTCTCCAGTCCTAAGGGACATATATATATACAGGTATAAATATGTATAATATGTATAAACGTATAGTTAACCTTTGGTTTGCTTCCACCCGCTTTAATTCTGATGAAGGTCAAGCTTTTCACTCCACCTTAGACCTAACAGTTTAACGTGGAATCCGAACCACGCCCCACCAGCAGCCCAGCGTCTTAACGACTAGGCCACCCAGGGTTCCATTTATCTACCAATCACTTTCTTATTGTGTGGAAGGATGAACAGCTGGGTTTTGCTGCGTGCCGACTGCTGTCACCGCATCTCGATCTCGATGGATGGATTCGTTGTCAAGACGCTAACCACTACACCACCGAGGCGCATTATATATTATATATATATATGCACTAAAATCACAAAATAACACGTGACCTTATTAATAAGCAAACAACCACAGGGAAAAGGAAACACAAAGTCCGAGCGCTTTCGTGATATATTCACATTTTCCCTGTGGTTGTTTGCTTATAATATATATATATATATATATATATATATATATATATATAATGTGTGTGTGTAGTGGGGATGTTTACAAAAGTAAATAGATACCTTCTTTTCATAGTTTCATATGATAGAAGTCAATAAATAATAAAAAATTTATCGAATCAGTATATTTGGAATCGTGTTGCTTTCTCCTTTGCATTATGTAAAGTTGACACACGCTTTGATGAGCTTTGCCATTTCTGGGAGACAATCATCATGGTGTTTATCTACCCTTGTCAGTTATATATATATATATATAATATATATATATTTATATATATTATATATAATATATATTATATATATATATATATATATCCTTTGCTTTGTCCGGAGCTATAGGGCGCGTCCCTCTGTGGCGAATGTGGGAATACACCTTTCTTCGGTGTAAGGGCTTTCTCTGCCCTCGTGGACCATTGGGGCCGTTTGGGGACCCGGCTGATCTCCTGCTTCTTTTTCTTTCTTTCTCCTTTAACCCATTCTTTCTGGCTTCTCCCTGTTTTTTTGGCGATCTTTGGACCTTGATTTTGACCCTTTCCTTGGCCCTTGGGTGTGGGAGGTGGTTGCCCTGCACCCTTGTCGCTTTCCAACCAAACCCAAACCCTGTCCCTGCCACTTTTCACCGCGCGTTGGATGAGAGTGGCCGCCTTTCAGGCACAGGGACTGGGTGCGGGTGTATCTCCCCCTGCGTGACATCCATCGGCGGTGGGACCAAGTGTGGCCACACTTCGCCTTTCCCTTGTTGGAGTCGGTGGTGGCTGGATGCGCGCGGGGGATGAAGTTATTTTTTGTTTAGCTATGGACACTTCTCCCCCCCGGCTTACGACTACTGCTTCTCATTCCCGGACTACTCCTTCTCTCAACACTCGGGTGGTGGGCAACCAGGCCCTCGAGTCCTTTACCACTGGAAGACCGCAACCTAATGGGGTTGACCCCCCTGTGGAAGCGGAACGCTTGCACTTTCCTTTTCCGTTGCCGACCCCAGTCCGTCCCTCGACTACGCCCTTGGACCTACACTCTCTAGAGCAGGGGCCTCGCCCCAGCCCACTTCAGCCACCTTCGGGCAAGTCAAGTTCCACCGAGGACTTGCCCCCACAACCCGGCTTCTTGCTCTCCCCATATGCCCCCCTCACCCGCCGCCAGCCCACCTCCCCGCGGAGAGAGCCTCGCGGCGGACGGGGGAGCCGGCATTCACGGCCGTCCTACCGACCGTTGAATATTCCAGTACATTTCGACTCTACAGCCTCCCTCTCCCTTCCAAGTATCCACAAATTCCTGGTGATTCGGCCTACATCTGGGTCCCTCCCGAACAACTCTGAACGGACGTTCCAGGCGATCCGAACCCACAGCAACTCCAGCCGGTATGACGTACGCCCACAGAGGGATGGCTCCCTCCTCGTAAAATCACGCTCAGCCGCAGAGACGAAAGCCCTACTCTCCATCACTGAGGTCCTTGGATGCTCGGTGTCCGTTTCCCCACACCCTCGCCTGAACCAGAGTCAGGGCACTATTTACGCCACCCGCCTACTGTCGGTCGCAGTGAACGAGCTCCTGGAGGATCTCGCACCCCAAGGAGTTACTAAGATCTATCGTTTCACATCCCGACAGGGAGGCACCCCCTCCCCCACCCCACGTCTGCTCCTTACTTTTAACTCGCTAATCCCCCCTGGCCGTATTGTATGGGGTATGGGAGACCGCGCCTCATGCGAGTTTTCTATCCGCCCATACGTCCCAGACCCGACCCGTTGCTTCAAATGCAATAAATTCGGACACGTCAGCTCCGCTTGTCGACAGCCGCATCCATTATGTGTTCACTGTGGACGACTCGCCCACCCTGACAGGTGCCCCAACACACCCAAATGCTCGAACTGTGAAGGTGCACATCCCTCTTCATCCCGAGAATGCCTTTTCTTCAGGTTCGAGAAGGAGGTCCGAGGCCTACAGGTGACGGACTTCCTTAGCCCCCGTGAGGCACGCGACAGGGTGCGGAGTCGGGAGGTGAGGCCGGGGGTGTCCTATGCCGCTGCTCTCGGCTCTATCATCTCGGCACGCCGCCCTGGCCTGCCGCCGAAACCCCCCCCAGCCACTGCTTCCTGTTCCCCACATAGCAAATCCTCGCAGGACCCGACGGTCCCCCCCCCCACCGTTCCTCTTCTTCCCGCACCTCACCTGCCACGAATCCCCCAGGAGTCTGGGACCAGGGTTTCCAGGTCCCAGCCACCTCAAACCCTGCCTTCCCAGTACTCCCTGTACACGCCCGAACCTGCCGCCCGGAGCAAGCCGTCGAGGCGGAGACGCCGGAGCGTGTCACCAGACCCTCCGGCCTCCCAACGTCTCTCTCCCTCTTCCCCTAAGACCAAGAAGACGGCTCGGACCCTTACACCGCCCACCACGCCCACTATGTCCATCTCTCCCCATCGTAGAAGTCCCACCGTTCTACCCCCACAGACTCTGACAATAGTGGCCGAAATCCACGACCCGCCCTGTACGACGAGACCCAGCCCAGTGGATCCAGTGGATGCGGCTCTGGCGCAGCTGCACGGTGTGACCGAGGGAAGCTCGGCTGCGCCCACGCCCATGAGTCTCCTGGATCTGCCCTTGCCTCCTGGTGCCATTTTCTCCACCCCTCCACGAGACCACTCTGGTTCACCTCCTTCCACCCCCATCGTACCTACCCCCCCAACATCCCCGACCCCCCCTTATCAGCTACCCTGAGTACGCCCTCCCTCCCACCCGCCCGGTCTTTTTGGTACCCCCTGTCACCACCTAGGGTCCGCCGTGAGACCCCGGACAGGCGGGGTAGCGCCCCTTTTGGGGTTAACGTCCCCCCCCTGGCCCGACCATAGAAGCCCGACAAGGCACTTCCGACCCGCTCAGCCCACGATGTTCCTCTGCCTGCCGTGATCCACGCCTCCGGTCTCGCTCGGCCGACTCGACCCCGCAACCTCCGCAGGGTTCGACAGGCCGACCGATTCCTTCCCTGGTGAACGGTAGATAGCCAGCCATGCTCCCGACCCAGCCTTCAGTTTCGCGAACTCCAGATCCCCTTCACACTCCAACCTCCTAGCGCCTACACCTTTACCCATCCCCCTTCATCAACTAATGGATCCCCCGAAAACCACGATAGTCCACTGGAACTGTCGAGGAATCTTTGCAAACTATGAAGGCCTTAACTCCTTGATTGCCACTTCCCGTCCGGTGTGTGTCTGTCTCCAGGAGCTAATCCTGGGGACCAGGTCCATGCCCTGCCCCACTGGTTATTTCTGCGTCGCCACCCCGCCTCCTACCTGCACTCGAAGGGGAGCTGCCATCCTCGTCCACCACGCAGTCCCCTTCTACAATCTCTCCATCCGGTCCCCGCTACAGGTGACTGCCGTCCGGCTCTCCCTGGATAGACAGTACACCATTTGTTCAATCTACCTTCCCCCCCACGCTCAAGTCTCCCGCGACGACCTGGTGGAAGTCGTGGAACAACTCCCCAGGCCCTTCCTACTACTGGGCGATTTCAATAGTCGTCACCCCTTGTGGGGCGACACACACACCACCTATATGGCCCCAACCCTGATATCCGTCATGACCGAGCTCTCCTTCGAGTGCCTCAACGATGGCTCTCCTACATTCTACCATGCCACCACCTGCACTCCATCCTGTATAGACCTGTCCCTCGTATCAACTGATGCCCTCCTAGACTTCACGTGGCAAGTCCTCCGAGAGGACTATGGCAGTGACCATCTCCCCATTCTACTCACCCTCAATCGACCCGACCAGACCGTACGGGTACCGGTAAGGTGGGTTACCACCAACGCGAATTGGGCCCGCTTCCGCGACAACACATATACCACCCTTACAACTGCCCACTTCCCATCCATCGACGGTGCGTCGCATACTTCGAGTCCGTCGTTCTAACGGCCGCAAGCACAAGCGTACCACAATCCTCCGCCTACCCCCGCGCCCGACGGGTTCCTTGGTGGACCCCGGAGTGCGCGGAGGCCGTGCGCGCCAAGAAGAAGGCAACTCGGCGCTTTTACCGGACGCGACTCCCCATCCATCGCACGGAATGCAGCGGGTCAGGGCCATCGCCCGCCGCACAATGAAGACAGCGCGCCGAGCCTCTTGGCGTGCCTTTGTGTCCGGCATTACCGTCAACACACCTTCGGCTACCATCTGGAAGAAGGTGCGGGGCGTCGAGAGGCGACATGTCCCCTCCCGACCCCCGGTCCTCCGGACAAACGACGGACTCCTATGTGAGCCCAAGTCGGTGGCAGACCACCTTGCTTCTACCTTCGCCGCCGTTTCTTCCTCTGCAGCCAATCCCGTACCCGCCCCTGACGATAGCCCCTCCCCACCGTCCATAGACAGCACCTACAACCGATTGTTTACCATGCGTGAACTACAGACGGCACTGGCCTCTCGACGATCCCCTTGCCCCGGCCCGGACGGTATTCCGTACGGCATGATCCAACACCTCCACTCTACCTTACAAATTTTCCTGCTAGACTTATACAATCGCATATGGATAGAGGGTGCCTTCCCCTTTAGGTGGAAGGAGGCCCACGTCATCCCTATCCCCAAGCCCGGCAAAGATTCCCTGGACCCCACAAACTACAGACCAATCGCCCTGACATGTTGTGCCTGCAAGATCCTCGAAAAAATGGTCGCTACGCGATTATCGTTCGTCCTTGAACGTACCAATTCCTTCCCGTCTACCCAGTCCGGCTTCAGACAATTCCGCTCCACCACTGATCCCCTCCTGCTTCTCAGCCGAGACATACAGGATGCCTTCGACAATAGACAGTTCGTACTGTCAGTTTTCTTCGACATCCAGAAGGCCTATGACACCACCCGTCGAGCAATGATCCTCGGTCAGCTCCGACATCTGGGCCTTGTCGGAGCCATGCCTACCTTCATCAGGGGCTTCCTTACTTCTCGGACCTTTAAAGTCCGGGTGGGCTCAGTCCTCTCTGACACCTTTGTGCAGGAGGACGGGGTCCCACAGGGAAGCATCCTCAGTGTTCTCTGCTTCTCTGTCGTGATGAACACGGTCTCACAATGCCTTCCACCCACAATCCGCTCTTCCATCTACGCGGATGACCTTGCAATCTACTTCGCAGGGCGAGAACCGTCTGTCGTTCAACGGCAAATGCAGCTCGCCATCTACCGGGTGGAGAGGTGGGCGACGTCGGTGGGTTTCCGCCTCTCCATCCCTAAGTCCAAGTGTATGGTCTTCAGTAGAAGAAGACCCACAACCCTTCCTCTACCCTCTGTTACATTATACGGCAGTCCTCTTGAGGTGGTACCCTCCACGCGTTTTCTGGGCATGACCCTAGACCGACGGCTCAATTGGGTTCCCCATCTCAAGCACCTAAAGCAATCCCTTCGACGCCCCCTCGCTCTCCTGGATCACCTCTCTCACACCACATGGGGTGCAGATCGACGCTCTCTTCTTCGCCTTTATACTTCCATAGTACAGTCGAAGCTGGACTATGGTAGCGCAGTTTATGGTTCAGCCTCCAACGCCCGCCTCCGTATCCTGGACCCGGTACTTAATAGAGGCCTCCGCCTCGCCACCGGTGCTTTCCGCTCCTCCCCAGCCTCCAGCCTCCATGTGGAATGTGATCATCTCCCTCTCGCCCTCCGACGGGGTCTACTCCTCATGCGGACATACCTCCGTGCACAGAGGCTACCTTCTTCGCTTCTGGGCACGGCGGTTTTAGAACTACCACCTCAGGGACGGAGCTGGCACTTCACTGAAGCGGTCCGCTCTTTCCTTGATCTTTTCAACATGCCCCCCCTCAGTTATCCCCATTTCATTCAGCATCTACCCCCCCTGGATCCTAACCCCTATCAAGTTCTGCAAAGATCTGTGTTCCCTACCGAAGACTACCACGAGCGCCATGATATACAGGTCACTTTTCCGCGAACACGCAACCCAACACCCGGACGCAATCGCCATTTACACGGATGGTTCCCGCTCGGAAGCTGGTGTGGCCTCCTCAGCGGTGATTCTGTCCCAGCCGCTCTCCCGGAGCGTCGGCCTGCCCCGCGAGGCCTCCGTTTTTTCGGCGGAACTTTTCGCCATAACGGAGGCCCTCGATATTGTGCGCACCCACTCTGCCAGCTCTTTTGTCATTTATTCGGATTCCCAAAGTGCACTTCTCTCCCTAGAAAGATTTAACTCCCCTCACCCGCTCGTCTGTACCATCCAGCAGACCTTCCACTTTTTAACGATCTTCCAACATAAGACAATCGCATTCTGTTGGGTCCCGGCTCATGTCGGCATCCAGGGTAACGAGGCGGCGGACCGCACAGCAAAGACGGCCTGCTTGCTGCCGGCCTCCTCCCGACCCCTCCCCTTCTCCGACTTCTTCCCGGCTTTCCGCTCCCACTTCCGCTCCATATGGCAGCGGGAATGGGACCAGGCCACACAAAATAAACTCCACACGATCAAACCGCACATAGGACACTGGGCTTCTTCATTCCACCGGTCCCGCCATAAAGAAGTAATCCTAGCCCGTCTCCGCATAGGTCACACCCGCATCACCCACGGACACCTTATGGCGAAATCGCCAGCCCCGCTTTGCTCTACCTGCCATACCCCTATCACTGTCTTACACCTTCTGGTGGAATGCTCAAAGTTGGCCGCTCTCCGTCGCAGGTGTTTCCCTCTCTCGGCCGAAAAGCCGTTCTCCTCTTCCTTACTCACTCCCATCTGCTCCATCGTATCTGAAACCGTACCCCTCCTACCCATTATCCATCGACTGACCCTTACTCATTCCCCTAGTCTACCGCCCCTAGCACAGTGACATCACCCACTCACTGCCTCGCCGAGATATGTACCGTCTCTTTAGGTACGAATCGGCGGTAAATCTGGAAAAGAAAAAAAAATATATATATATATATATATATATATATATATATTATTATTAAAAAATATTCGGACAGGGTGTTTATTTCTAGAACAAGGTCACGCTTGGAGTTGATTGTGCTAAACATGTGTCTGCATGTCGAGCCAAGTTGACTGAGAGGGTTGCACTTCATTGTGTAGTGTCAGTCCACCGTGGTGAGCCGATAAAGTTAAACTTGTTTTGTTTCGCGGCGATTTCTTACGATGAGGTCATGTTGGTTTTTTTTTTTTATATTATGAAGGTGTTTTGCACCATGAATATGCTCCACAGGGACAATCAATCAACAGGGAACTTTCCAGTGAAGTTTCGAGACGTCCACGTGAAGCAGTTCGGAGGAAACGGCCGCAGAAGTAGGAATCCGGAGACTGGATGCTTCATCAGGATAACGCGCCATCTCACTCGTCGCAACTTGTCCAGCAATTTTTAGTCAAAAACGCTGCCCCCAAAGTACAGTCGCCTCCATATTTGCCGGATTTGGCTCCATGTGACTTTTTTTTGTTTTCGAAGCTCAAACAAACCCTGAAAGGACACCGATTCGGAAGGAGCGTACTTTGAGGGAGATTAAACCCACAATCCTGTAAGTACCGTACCATATTCTGTTTATAATAGCATCAGTGTGTGTGGGGGGGGGTATCTTTTCCGTTTTGTGACCGCCACTAAAATCAAATAAAATCTACATTATTCTATTTCTCTTGATCCTTTTTATTACTATTGAGTACATTTTAACTTTCAGAAATGTAATTTCAACATCATAAAATTAAAATCTCGAAATGGACTAAATAAATGCGTTAAGGATTCAGTCTGTCGTGAAAAATACGATGGCCTACCCTAGCGCTTTCTCAACCAGCCTAACTTAATGTAACCCTAACGAAACTAACCTGTTTATGTGGAGGCAAAGAAACAAAGGAAAAGACTTCTTCAATAAAATATCACATAACATTTCCAATTAAAAACAAAACTGACTAAATAGAAAAAAATTGTTTGATTTTCGTAATAAAAATTATATTCTCTAACCTAAAACATATCGAATTGTACTCAAAGCTACTCAATGAACATGCGCACGCATTAAAGTTGGGTGGTGTCCATAGAAAAGACATATCTATCTATCTATCTATCTATCTATCTATCTATCTATCTATATATATATCTATATATATATCTATATAATATATCTATATCGGGTGTCCTATTCGAAATGAAACCACTTTGAAACCTTATAATTTTTTATTGAATGATGCAAACAATGTAATATTCACACAGTAAATAGTCAATGTCATAAAGTTAATATTGAGATATGTGAATTATAACATTTAGATACATTGTGCATAGCATAATGTTTCCTTTTAAGATCTTCACATGTTATATGCTGAACAATTTGAAGCTTATATGGATAGAGCTGCAGCCGCTTGCGCACGACTCTATGCACAGTTGAACGAGGAATCTGCAGTTCGACACTGGCACGACGGATGAGCTTTCTCGGCTACTACCAAAGACGCCGCGTATTCGTTCAACATTTTCTTCCGATCTTGTTCGCCCTCCAGAGTGTTCCTTTAGAACACTGCCAGTCTCCTCGAATTTCTTGGTTCATGCATATAGGTCTCTTCTGGTGGGTGGTTCCTTGTGAAAGGTTGTACGGAATCGCCGTTGCACCAGAGTAGGGGACTTCAACTCAGTCATCCATAACACACATTTCGCTTTTTCTTGTCGGGTAAACATAATTCAATCTGAAACAAACAAAAAAACATTATGACAAAAACTTATGCATATGGTGTAGTAACTGGTAAAGTTTCAACATTCTCACAGTTTCATTTCGAATGGGACACCCGATATATATATATATAACCTTTGGTTAGCTTCCGCCCGAATTGTTCATTCTGACGAAGGTCAAGCTTTTCACTCCACCTTAGACCTACAGTTTAACGTGGAATCCGAACCACGCCCCATCAGCAGCCCAGCGTCTTAACCATTAGGCCACCTAGGGTACCCATTTATCTACCAACCACTTTCTTTATTGTGTGGAAGGATGAACAGCTGGGTTTTGCTGCGCGCCGACTGCCATCGGGTCTCGAACCCGGGGCCGATGGATTCGTAGTCAGCGATGCTAACCACTACACCACCGAGGCGCATCCTTTTAAGACTAATATACAGGGTGTCTATAAATTATTCACCCCATTATAAGCCTTAATAAATTCGTTATTATAGGAGCTATCTTAAAACGGTTTGCGGCAATTAATAACACAACTCAAGAAATTTTTGTTTTAATTCAGTAAACCTCCACGTGAGCCCCATTGGTAGCACGCAGAACATCAAGGCGATAGATGATTTCGTTCCAAACATTAAGAAGCATGTCTTGCGTGATGGAAGCTAATGTCTCTTCAATCCGGTGTCTTAATTCTGTGATGTTATTAACCTTCTTTGCATACACTCTGTCCTTTGTGTAGCCCCATAAAAAGAAATCCAGAGGCGTGATATTCGGGGAACGAGGAGGCCATGGAATAGGGCCATCTCGCCCGATCCAACGAGAAGGGAAGTTTTCATTGAGGAACCTCCGCACTTGTAATCCCCAGTGTGGCGGTGCCCCATCTTGCTGAAAGAACACACGAGGCTGCATACCCTCAAGCTGAGGTGCAGCATACCATTCAAGCATATCTAGGTAATTTGTAGCCTTCACAGTGTTCTCATGGAAGAAAAATTGCTTTCTCCTTCACTGTCGCCATTGTGCCCCTAGTGGATGTTCTGCGAAATAAAGAAAAAAAATTCTTATTAATTGCCGCAAACCGTTTTAAGATAGCTCCTATAATAACGAATTTATTAAGGCTTATAATGGGGTGAATAATTTATGGACACTATATCTATATATATATATATATATATATATATATATATATATATATATATATATATATATATATATAGTTAGTCAATATATAAAATTAAGCAATTTATAAATTGACTGAAATTCAGGCAATATGTCAAATTGGTGATACAAAACGTAACGTAACCTAACCTAACCTTTCTGGTAATGCTGCATATGCATACCCACTGGGAATTCCCAATATGTTGCCTAAAAATTCATGGCTAGGTGAGGTTTAATTAGGTATTAGGTAAATCGAAGATTCAACAAATTGCCTAAAATTTTAGTAAATTGCCTTATTTTAGACATTGACTAGTATATACATAATACAGTATAAAAATGGTCGGTTAAACACCATGAAAATTCTGAGGTTTCACTGGCTAATTTTAGAATTGTTTAATCCATTACAGTGTGACATATTGTTTGCAGTTTTCAGTATAACCATTATATTTATTTTATATGTATATCAACACATTTACGAATTTTTACTTGATTACTTCCCACTCACTCATTCCATTCTCTTCTCTGGAATTAGTGTCGCGGAAGACTTTTTTTGTTATCGTTGTTGGCTTTTATTTTTTTATTTTATTTTTTTGGCTCCATACTACTGTATAGAGAAACAATTTACATAGTTTCTTGAAACCCTATATTTACTTTCTATTTGGTAGATGTTGTTAAAACAAAACAAAATAAAAACGTTCTTTATTTATAGTTTAAATATATAAAATGGTTTTTGTTTTTTGTAATTAAACTCGGATTTACAGGCTACAGAATTGGTTTAGTAACTACTTTCAGGGCTATGTCGTGGGCATGACGCAGCATCGCTTCCGTCAATCAGCGAAGTTAAGTGACTTTTTGTATGGGTAGTAGTTGGATGGGTGACCATCCTCAGCGTCCAGGTGATGTAGCACCCCGTGGTTCGGATTCCACGTAAAGTTGTAGGTCCCTTCCGTCACCTGATCTTTGCTCTTGCGGAGGAGGTTACGAGTAAATAACCCTCAGAACGCATCTACACAACTACTTTCAGCTTTTGAAAAGCTGATTGAAAAATGTAGAGAAGTATATAGTCGGTAAAATATCTACAAATATATATATATATATATATATATATATATATATATAATCCAGTCTCTGCATGTAAAAATTATAAAACCCTTTATATTAATGTTAGGCCTAGGTTCTGGGACATAGGTCACCAATTCATTTTTTCTGCGGTCCGCAACAGGTGTTTCTGTAACTACCAAAGTCGGCTAACTACAATCAATGGTGGGCAAATTACTAAGATTTCGTAATCGAGTAAAAGTAGAATTACTTGCCGAAAATAGTAATCAAGTAGAAGTAAAATTAGTAGCTTAAATAAGTAATCAATTAAAAGTAAAAATTACTGATGTCTGAAAAGTAACTAAAAGTAGAAATTACTTCTCTGGTTTAATTATACAGGGTGAGTCAAAAGTCTCCATACATAGGCAAAATGGTCATGATAAATAAATGATTATTTATTTTTTTGCAGGTGATGTGCTGAGATGCCTTTGTATGTGCCATCCGTATGTGCATTCAGTGTAATGGTGCCCACATAGAGCATATTTTGTGACTTACAAGTGATTGCATAATAAAGTGACCATTTTGCCTATGTATGGAGACTTTTCACTCACCCTGTATATTGCTTTTCAATGTCTATTTTTATTTACATCGCACAAATTTGCAGCACTGATATTCTAGTAATATGATTACAATTTTAACTATTAGTTAATGCATTCGTGATTCACTATAATGCTAAATTGCAGATATTACTGAAGTTTATACATTACATTACACTGCTCCATTATCATCATGAATATGGGATTGGAGAATAAACAGCTTTGGGAGATCCGGAAAAAATAAAAGAAAAATATAAAAAAGTAATTGTATAGCTTTTTTACAAAAGTAATGAAGTAAAAAGTAGTTGTTACTACTGATAAATTTTTAATCAATTACGAGTAAAAAGTAATCGTTCAGAAAAGTAGTTACAAGTAGATTACTGGAAAAACTTAGTTACTGTAATCGATTACAAATGCTTCTTTACTTGCCCACCACTGACCACAATACTACTTTTTACTTTCTTTCGGACTGTTTTCGCAATACGGCCGACATTATTTTACTAAAATCAACTTAAAATCACCATTTTTAATGTCCCAAATAAAAACTAAATTTAAACTTTACAAAAATAATAGAAAACGTTTGAATTTGATTTTTTTCGAGATGTCAAATTTTGTCTCAATTTTAAACTATATCCTATAAACAGTGCATGTATGAATTTATTCCCGCCAGTCTGGATCCAGACCGCGGTCCGCCTATTGGTGACTCTCTGCCGTAGAGCGGTGGTCTACAGGCTTTTTGAGTCGCGCTTTCTTTATTAGGTGGAAAAATGACGAACCTCCCCACCCCCTCTGTAAGTGGTGAGCCAAATAGCAGTAAGGAGCACAACCGTTCTTTTGAACTTAGTAGTATGTTTCCCCTCTGCGTGTAAATAATTTCCCTGATTCATTCATTGTCAAGAAGTAACATTTTATGAATTCGGTAACCTTTCGTTCGCTCCTTTTGCAGGGAGCCGCGCACCCTAGTTTATGGACCCCTCTTCAACAGAATATCTAATATTTTCAACTTTACATTTTTAAGAGAAGCAATCAGGGACAGGAAAGCGTGTGGTGTGTGTGTGTGTGTGTGTGTGTGTGCGCGCGCGCGCGCGCATATATATATACATATACACAAACTCAGAATGGTCCCCTTAGAAACTTATATGTTAAACACAGACCGTGCATGGAACAAGGAACTCTTCTGAGAAATTATATCCACTACATTCGAATAAGTAATGATAAATGACAAATACTATAGTTTTTTCTTTTTCATGATGGAAAGCCCAACGTGAATGCAACGAGTTTCTTGCGTATATTGAGGTTCTGAATGTAGTAGGCTAGGTGTAAGCTGTAAACCCTAAATCCTGTCCCAAAGCTGGATCCTATCTACTTTACAGATAGCTGGTGAGGGAAGCTATATTTTGGGGCCTCTTTGCGAGTAACCCGGTGCCCACGTTGGGCTTTCCATCATGAAAAAGAAAAAACTATAGTATTTGTCATTTATCATTACTTATTCGAACTGTAGTGGATATAATTTCTCAGAAGAGTTCCTTGTTCCATGCACCTTCTGTGTTTAACATATAATATATATATATATATATATAATATATATATATATATATATATATATATCGTAAAGAACGACGCTTGTATAGGAGATATTCCGCGCAAGACGAGAGAGAGAGAGAACGAAACAAATGAAAAAAATGAGGTAACCACCCGGGAATCGAACCCGGGATCTTCCGATTGCCGGTCAGATGCGATCCATTACACCATGGGCCTCACTCTTCCAAATGCCGTAATTCTTCTACATACTGGCAGAAACCAATGCCCCAAGGGGGCACCTCCCGCATGCCGTAACATTATATACATTCAACTGCAAAGAACACGCAGTATAAATAACGTAAAGAACGACGCTTGTATAGGAGATATTCCGCGCAAGACGAGAGAGAGAGAACGAAACAAATGAAAAAATGAGGTAACCACCCGGGAATCGAACCCGGGATCTTCCGATTGCCGGTCAGATGCCCGGGTTCGATTCCCGGGTGGTTACCTCATTTTTTCATTTGTTTCGTTCTCTCTCTCTCGTCTTGCGCGGAATATCTCCTATACAAGCGTCGTTCTTTACGTTATTTATACTGCGTGTTCTTTGCAGTTGAATGTATATAATGTTACGGCATGCGGGAGGTGCCCCCTTGGGGCATTGGTTTCTGCGAGTATGTAGAAGAATTACGGCATTTGGAAGAGTGAGGCCCATGGTGTAATGGTATCGCATCTGACCGGCAATCGGAAGATCCCGGGTTCGATTCCCGGGTGGTTACCTCATTTTTTCATTTGTTTCGTTCTCTCTCTCTCGTCTTGCGCGGAATATCTCCTATACAAGCGTCGTTCTTTACGTTATTTATACTGCGTGTTCTTTGCAGTTGAATGTATATAATGTTACGGCATGCGGGAGGTGATTGGTTTCTGCGAGTATGTAGAAGAATTACGGCAAGAGTGAGGCCCATGGTGTAATGGATCGCATCTGACTGGCAATCGGAAGATCCCGGGTTCGATTCCAGGGTGGTTACCTCATTTTTTCATTTGTTTCGTTCTCTCTCTCGTCTTGCGCGGAATATCTCCTATACAATCGTCGTTCTTTACGTTATTTATACTGCGTGTTCTTTGCAGTTGAATATATATATATATATATATAATATATATTATATATATATAATATATATATATATATATATATATATGCGCCTCGGTGGTGTGGTGGTTAGCGTCGCTGACTACGAATCCATCGGCCCCGGGTTCGAGACCCGACGGCAGCTGGCGCGCAGCAAAACCCAGTGTTCATCCTTCCACACAATAAAGAAAGTGGTTGGTAGATAAATGGGTACCCTAGGTGGCCTAGTGGTTAAGACGCTGGGCTGCTGATAGGGCGTGGTTCGGATTCCACGTTAAACTGTAGGTCTAAGGTGGAGTGAAAAGCTTGACCTTCATCAGAATGAACAATTCGGGCGGAAGCTAACCAAAGGTTATACTGACATGAATGGCGACGTCGTAACCGATGTCGTAACACCGCTTTCCGTTGATCATCAAAGTTAAGCGACGAAGAGATCGTCCCCTGCATCCAGATTACATCCAGATTACATCCAGATTACATCCAGATTATGTAGCGACCCGTGGTTTCTACATTTTCTACAGGTCATAGATAATGATGGATGTACAAGAACGTGTGATGGTATTAACACTACGTATCCAAGGGAAGAAGTGCAAAGAAATTCGAAACAAGATTTTACAAACCAGGACCTACAGACAAAGCAATTCGCGAACTGGTCAATAAATCTAAAAGAATAGGATTAACTGTTCATGATAAGGCAAGATCTGGACGTCCAGTATATCTCAAGAAAATGTCCAATTGGTAAGAGATGCCTTCGAAACATATCCTAGAATGTCAACTCGCACAGCATCATGTAACACCAAAAACGACTGTTCTAAGGATTTTAAAATCAATATTAAAAAAGAAGAGTTACCATATTCAAGTTCTACATGAGTTACACGAAGAGGATTATCCAAGACGAGCCGCCATGTGCACGGAATTGATTGAAAATATTCATACCGAAAACTTATTAAACCACATTCTCTTCAGCGATGAGGCGACATTCCACACGTTGCCGTATCTGGGAAAGCGTAAAATCAACCGAGTTCTACGAATGGGAGAGAGTCTCCTAAAGTTAATGTCTGGTTGGGTATGACAAGATCGATGATTTATGGACCTTTTTTTCTTTGCAGAAGCTACGGTAATGGCTAATTTATCTTGACGTGCTTCAGCAGTTTCTTGAACCCCAGCTTCGTTCAGATGGCATTCTCGACACTGTTGTCTTTCAACAAGATGGAGTTCCATGTCATTATGTAAACATCGTTCGGGCGTACTTTGATGAGCTCTTACCAAATCGGTGGATTGGACAATTTAACACTTCTTTGAGTGGGGCTTTATGAAGTCTGAGCTTTACAAAACAAAAGTTACAGACCTGCAGGATCTGCGAACCCGCATTATCGCGGCAGTCGCTAAAATAACCCCAAAGATGCTTGAGAATGTGTTTCTCAATGCAGTGGACAGGTTTGAGATTTGCAGAGACACTGATGGTGTTCACGTCGAATCTTAGACCTAAGCTTGATAAAAATAAATATACATCTAATTATGTTACTACATTTTTATCCTAAAATACTATTATTTCAGCAAAATAGATTGGGACTTTTGGACCACCATGTATTTAGCAGTGAAACAAATCACTTTTGAATGTAATTTTAAAGGTCTCGATAATGTATTTTAAAAATTAATCGTAATAAATTATTCTCAATATTTAATAGTAAGAATTAATGCGATCCTAAGATAAGGAAAGAGAAGGTTTTTGTATTGTTTCATCAAGTTTAGATTGATAACACTAGGCAACAAAGATTTTGTTACAGAAGACCAAATAGGTGCTCCTAGCTAATTTCGGTATGCTGATTTCAAATCTATAATTAGATTTTTTCTATCACGTCTAGATTTTGTGTAAAATGCAAATCACTTTTAGTAAAATTTTCTACCACGTCCAGATTTTGGTTTTAATCGGCTTAATGCCAGTAATATGAAACTTGCTTTTCAAGGTTAAAGCAATTTTTTTTGCCAACTATATACAAATTCGAACAATTTTGATAAATAAAATTTATCCCGAGTTGGCAACACTGAGTCAAGAGCATAGTAACGGGCAACGGCCCAACGGTCAGTCGCTACGTGACAGTCAAGCAGAACGGTTGTTGAAGCTCTCTGCTGATGAGCAAGTGACAGGTTGTGGTGACTTGTGTGTTTTTATAGCATTTGTTTTGTACTACGGTGTGTATTTCTTTTTATTTTGCACATCGTAATAATTACTTTCTACGTTTTTTCAGATATTGTATGGTAATTAAAAATGGCATCAAATAGACGTGCTTGTGTAAATCACCCAGACAACTTCTGCTTTGTCTGTGGACAATATACACCTAAGCCACAACGTAGAAACATAACAACAAAGATTAAACTTGCCTACAAGTGTTATTTTGACTGTAAGTTAGGAGACCAACAGAGGGACTGGGTACCACATATTTGCTGTGCACAGTGCAATGCAATGTTAATAGCTTGGATGAATGGTAAAAGAAAAGCTATGCCGTTCTCAGTCCCCATGGTTTGGCGTGAGCCGAAAAATCACTTCAATGATTGTTATTTTTGTTTGACAAAGATTGCTGGTTTCACAAAGAAAAACAAATCAAAGATCACGTACCCAAACTGCGAATCAGCAATGAAACCAGTACCACATGATGAAACAAATCCACCAGTTCCACCAGCAACGATAACAGACAGCAGTTCATCTGAAGATTCTGCTAGTGATATAGAAACAGGGAAAGATGGCATATATGTTCCAGATGCAAATATTTCCCCACATTTGTTAAGTCAAGCGGAGTTAAATGACTTAGTGCGCGATTTGGAATTACCAAAAGAAAAGGCAGAGTTGCTTGGTTCAAGACTTCAAGAATTTAATCTTCTCCAACCAAACACCAAAGTTTCCCATTTCCGCCATCGCCATTTGCAGTTTTCATCATTTTACTTACAGGAAGAAAACGTTTGTTTCTGCCACGATATCAGTGGTCTCATGCAAGGGATTGGCTGTCGCTATGATCCAAAAGAATGGAGACTGTTCATTGACTCTAGTAAAGCTAGCCTTAAAGCTGTATTACTGCACAACGGCAATGAAAAACCTTCAATACCTGTAGCACATGCCACTGGCCTTAATGAGACTTATGAATCGATGAAACTGCTGCTAAGAATCATCAAATATAAGGACCACACATGGAATATTTGTGGCGACCTTAAAGTTGTATCATTACTTCTTGGGTTACAGTTGGGCTACACAAAGCATATGTGCTTTTTGTGTCTATGGAACAGCAGAGATGACAAGAACCACTACAAAAAACATGATTGGCTATCTAGAACTGAACATGTTGTTGGTAAATACAATGTGAAACACCCAGCACTTATTGACCCTCAGAAAGTACATCTTCCACCACTTCACATTAAACTTGGCCTTATGAAAAATTTCGTGAAGGGTATGGATCATCAAGGTAGTGGTTTCCAATATTTAAAGGATAAATTCAAAGGAATATTGACAGATGCTAAGCTAGAAGTTGGAGTTTTCACTGGACCACAGATCCGCAGTGTCATCCACGACTCATCGTTTCCATCTAACATAAATGAGAATGAACTAGGAGCATGGACATCTTTCGTTGAAGTTGTCAAAAATTTTCTTGGAAACCACAAAGCTGAAAACCACCGTAAACTCGTAGAAAACATGCTTAAATCTTATGAAATAATGGGATGCAGAATGTCTTTGAAAATTCATTTTTTACATTCTCATCTTGACTTCTTCCCGGCCAACCTTGGGCTGTAAGTGACGAGCATGGTGAGCGCTTCCACCAACAGATCTCAGTTATGGAAAACAGATACCAAGGTAATTTCAACCCAAATATGATGGGAGATTATTGTTGGTTCCTGCAGAAGGAGAGCTCGTCATCCTACAAGCGACAAAGGAAGAGGACACACCAAAGTTTCACTTAAGAACAGGAATTTGCCTTTCAGTAGTAACAACAAAATACTAACGCGCTTTGGGTGGATGGTTGGGCGCAGGGGTGGTAACTCCGCCAGCGGAATTCCGCTGTCTGTCTTAAGCCAGAATAAAGGAGGAAGGACATCCCTGTTCACTAATTATTTAAGTATGCTTAACATAAAACGTGGCATGGAAAAGTAGCTTAGACGGCTTTCGTAATAGAAGCGGGTGAGAAAAAAAATGAAAAATAGGGGTTTTCGGTTACACAACATCTGGACGTGATAGAGAAATTTTGATATCAGATCTGAAATCAGCATCACCGCTTTAGTAGGAATCAGTAGTTCACGTGTCTGTAACAAAAAAAAAGTTGAAATTTGTTGCCTAGTGTAATTTAAATGAAATTTGTGTTGGGTAACATTAAAAAAGAAAATGGATTTTTTTTTTTTTTTAAGGATAGGTGAAGAAGACCATAAAGGTAATTGCAGACTCGAGAGATATTTTTTGTGGAAAATCTAACCAAGTAAATAATCGTACCAGTGGGAGTGTGCATGAATCGATACGAGAATTGCTTCCTTCGAGATTCTCTCACTCGCGAACCTCTCTTAGACGAAGACTGAAAATGGGGACGACGTACGAGTAGAATGAGAAAAGACAAAACCTATAATGATCACCTCGTCCCTACTAATTTTTACAACCTTGAACGCTCTAACCTTCGTTCGTCTCTGCGTCTCGATCAACTTACACGAGTCGACACTCGCTTTCGTATTAAGAATTATCATAAGTTTTGTCTGTTTTTGGGAAGGGATATCATTTAAAAAAATGTTTTACAAGCACCTCATCAAGTTTGCGATATTCAAACTCGCAACAACGCACATTTTAGCTGCAACACACTAATTATTTTCATTGCTGATTGACGCTATTATATACCCATTTTTATGAGAATAATAGTAAATAAATGGCAAAAAAAATATGGTGTCATACGTCACTCTGTTTAAGGAGCATCAAATCATACTTCGAAAATAACGGTATAAGCTTGATTTGAAAAGCACACTTCTTTTTACCAGGTGGGGGTCCATGCACCAGATTAAAGCATTTTTTACATCACACACACACACACACACGAGGTGTGTTCAAAAAGTTCCCGAACTGATTATGCTGCGCGCGCATCACATGACGCGCATGCACGTCATGTGATGCATGTTGTAGTGAGACTCAGTCTGTGTCCAAAGACGATTACCGCTTGTTGATATCGTATTTTGTTCTCTCGATATTTAATGTTTTGTGAAGTTATTTTGTGTTTTGTTGCATTTTGTGTATTTGAATAATGGCTACTGTTGAAGAACGTGTGCGCAAAAATTTGCGTTAAGCTGGGCAAGACTGTTTCTGAAACCCATGCCATGCTGAACACAGCATTTGACAATGACTCCTTAGTTGGACAACCACTTTTGAGTGGCACAAGCGCTTTAAGGAAGGCCGAACGCCGACGGAGGACGATGCATGGGTGGGACGACCTTCCACTTCAAAAACTGATGACACTATTGCTTGTGTTCGTGAAATAATTCGAGGGAACAATAGACTGACAGTCAGGGAAGTTGCAGACGAAATGGACATTTCGATAGGATCATGCCACACGATACTCAGAGAGAATTTGGGGATGCGTCGTGCGTCAGCCAAATTTGTGCCACGACTCCTGACTGCCGAGCAGAAAGAGCAGTGTTGTTGTCTCAAGACGACCTTTACCGTGCCAATCTTGATGAAAAATTTCTCAAAAACATCGTTACGGGTGACGAGACTTGGGTGTATGGGTATGACGTTGAAACAAAACAGCAGTCATTGCAATGGAAGTGTGCGGCAGTAGCATTATTCAAATGCGCAAAATGCGACAAAACACACAAAATGACTTTACAAAACAGTAAATATCGAGAGAACAAAATACGATATCAACAAGCAGTAATCGTCTTTCGATACAGACTGAGCCACACTACAGTATGCATCACATGACGCGCATGCGCGTCATGTCATGAGCGCACAGCATAACCAGTTAGGGAACTTTTTCAACGCCTCGTGTGTGTGTATATATATATATATATATATATATATTTTATGATACACACAGACCGTGCATGGCCTGTCTGCTTTGCAAATAGCTGGTGAGGGAAGCTATATTTATGGGACCTCTTTGCGAGTGACCCGTTGCTCGCGTCGGGCTAGCATCATGTAAAAGAAAAACTATGGTATTTGTCATTTATCATTACTTATTCGGACTATAGTGGATTTAATTATCCCAGAAGAGTTCCTTGTTCCATGCATGGTCTGTGTGTATCATAAAAAACCTCAGGGAACCATTCTGAGTTCATTCATATATATATATATATATAATATAATATTATATATATATATATATATATATATATATATATATATATATATATAGTCATGCATATATATAGTCATGCGGTTTGCTTCTACAAAGCTTCAATTTAATATTTAGGAGAAATCCAATGACAAGGAGGAATGTAAATGCCATGAAAAGTCTTCTTTAATGCGCAACGTTTCGAGCAATACGCTCATCATCAGGCTAGATAATAACAATATGAAATTAGAATCAATAAATAAATGTGAACAAGACAAAATAATTTCCATAAAACCTATTCAGTAAAAGCAAATTTTAAAAAGACTAAAGAAGAGGGTTAAATTCAAAGTTATAAAAATTTACATATAAAATTAACCAGAAATTTAAAAAGCTATTTTTAAATTACATATAGTAAATTTGAAATTAGTACACTGGAATAATTAACACTAATACAATGGAATAATTAACATTAATACAATGGAATAATTAACACTACGAACCTTTCAATGCTGGTTCCGAGGCACGAGTAATTTAAAACAAAACAAAACAGGAAACAAGCTATGGGTTGGGCGGTTGGAGTTATAAGTTAGGGGAGGGGGGATTATAAAAAATTGGGGAGGGGGGTTTATAAAAAATTTAGAGGGACAGCTGAGGAATCCACGTTTAGAGAAGGGGTCAATGTTTTAATATAAAGAGATTCCAAAATTCTGTGAGTTAGGACAAGAATTACAACCGAGAATTTTAAAATGATCTAAAGTGACATCAGTTTTACATTTTATACTGTGTTCCCGAATACTGGAGGCTTCCTTTTTATTTAAAATTTTACCTGTTCGGCAACTTATTCCCATATGCGAATAAAATCTAGTCCTGAGGGAGCGCACGGTGCTGCCAATGTAAGTACCAAGGAGACACCTTGGGCAGGTAAATAAATATACAACACCGCTACGCAACGAATCAGGAGTTCGATCCTTCGCTGAGAAAAAGCTACCTAAAGACATTTTGTTAATAAATATAATGCGAAAATCAGTATGATAAAAAAATTTTCTTAACAAATTACACTTTCTAAATGAGTCATAAAAAAATCAGCTGATAGAGGTCCGACGGGTGATCCCATCCCAACACCATCAATTTGTTGGTAAACCTTATTATTGAAAGTAAAATAACATTGCTTAAAAACCAATTCTAAAAGTTCCTTAAAATAAGACCATGAAAAACCATGAAAACTATCATCAGAGCTAAAAACCCTATCTAAAATAATGGCAATAGTTTCTGATACAGGTACAGTGCTTACAATAAGTCTCGCGCCTCTGTCTCGTCCCAAGCTAGTCTGTTAGGTATAAAATGGGCGGTCCTTATGGCAGTGGAGGTGTGTTCGGATTGGTGCACATAATTGCTCTAACCCCATCAATGACGTCCACATTATCATTGTGTCGATCACGCTATCTATTTATAAGGGTGTCCAAGGAAGAAATGTCAATAATGCACCATTTGACTCTTTGGGTATTTCTAAGTAGAAAGTATTTATATCGACGTGTGCCTGATTCCCAACCGTTACCGAGATACAGGCCTCTACATTTGGGTAACTAAAACATAATAAAAAGCCGATCTTAGATAATATTCAGTGACATTTAATGATACATTGGCAACTGTGCAGATCCTCACATTATTTATTTACATTATTTTTTTGTCTGGGGGTTAATGAAGAGTGACGTTTATCAGCGGGGTAAGCCCGAAACTAGGGAGCAGTTGGTTGCACGTATACAGGATAGGTAGATAAACCTCAGAAATGAACTTCCGCGTTTTCCTTGGCAAGACTCGATGGATCGGAGGCTCGCCGCGTGCATTGAAGAAGGAGGGGGTCACTTTGAAACCATTCTGTCATTAAATAGTATCTAAGATCGCCTTTTTATTATGTTTTAATTACCCAAATGTAGAGGCCTGTATCTCGGAAACGGTTGGGACTCAGACCCATATCGATATAATACTTTCTACTTAGAAATACCCAAGAGTGAAATGGTGCATTCTTGACATTTCCTCCTGGGACACCCTGCATATAGACACATACTGTATATAGATATATATAGAGTATGCAGGAGATAACGCTCTCTCTCTCTCCATCCTCTCTCTCCCCTCTCTCTCTCTCTCTCCCATCCTCTCTCTCTCCTCTCTCTCTCTCTCTCTCCATCCTCTCTCTCTCTCTCTCTCTCTCTCTCCATCCTCTCTCTCTCTCTCTCTCTCCCATCCTCTCTCTCTCTCTCTCTCTCTCCCATCCTCTCTCTCTCTCTCTCTCTCTCCCATCCTCTCTCTCTCTCTCTCTCTCTCCATCCTCTCTCTCCTCTCTCTCTCCCATCCTCTCTCTCTCTCTCTCTCTCCATCCTCTCTCTCTCTCTCTCTCTCCATCCTCTCTCTTCTCTCTCTCCCCTCTCTCTCTCTCTCTCTCTCTCTCCATCCTCTCTCTCTCTCTCTCCCCATCCTCTCTCTCTCTCTCCATCCTCTCTCTCTCTCTCTCCCCATCCTCTCTCTCTCTCTCTCTCCATCCTCTCTCTCTCTCTCTCTCCCCATCCTCTCTCTCTCTCTCTCTCTCTCCCATCCTCTCTCCTCTCTCTCTCCCCATCCTCTCTCTCTCTCTCCATCCTCTCTCTCTCTCTCTCCCCATCCTCTCTCTCTCTCTCTCTCCATCCTCTCTCTCTCTCTCTCTCCCCATCCTCTCTCTCTCTCTCTCCCCATCCTCTCTCTCTCTCTCTCTCCCCATCCTCTCTCTCTCTCTCCCCATCTCTCTCTCTCTCTCAGAAAGCGTTTGATAAGGTATCTCACCGCTGGCTAATGGCGAAAGTGCGCGCGCTGGGTATCGGTGGGGAAGTAGGCAGGTGGATTGAAAACTGGCTGAAGAATAGGCGGCAGAGGGTTGTAATTAAAGGGGTTAGTTCGGGTTGGGCCTCGGTCACTAGTGGGGTTCCTCAGGGTTCCGTTTTGGGGCCACTGTTGTTTATCATTTACATAAATGATATCGACGGTGGCATCGTCAGTCGGATCGCCAAATTCGCTGATGACACCAAGCTTGGGGCCAATGTTGGGACGCCCGAAGCGATCGAGCAACTGCGTGCGGACCTAGGTAGGATAGGAGAGTGGTCCGAAAAATGGCAAATGCCGTTTAACTTGGATAAATGCAAAGTATGTTGGGGGAGTCATATCGAGGCGACTGATTTGGAAAAGGACTTGGGTGTGTTAATTAGCAGCGACCTTAAATTTACCAAACAGTGCGTAGAGGTTGAAAAGAAAGCCCAGAAGCTGTTAGATTATATCAGGAGGCAATTTCAGTTTCGGAACAAGGAGATTGTGCTCTCTCTGTACAATTCCCTGGTTCGGCCGCACCTGGAATATGCTGTGCAGTTTTGGTCGCCCACCCTCAGGAAAGATATTGAGAGGCTGGAGCGAGTGCAGGCGAGGGCCACAAAGTTAATCCCTTCCGTTAGGCATATGGGCTACAATCGACGGTTACGCGCCCTGAACTTGTTTTCGCTGGAACTCGGAGGCTGCGCGGTCAACTGATCGAGGTTTTCAAGTTCTTGCGCGGGTTCAACGATGTCGATTTTAGAAGCATGTTTAGTTTAAATGATAACCCAACTCGCAACAATGGTTGGAAGTTGGATTTGAAGCGGTTTAGGACTAGTGTGTGTGGGAATTACTTTGCGTATAAGATCTGTCACACGTGGAACAGGTTACCTTCAGATGTTGTGAACAGTTCCTCTGTGGATCAGTTCAAGAAAAGGTTAGACCAAATCTTGCACACTATTTGAGGGTGTAAAAAATTTTCCCTGGCACTCGTTGCCATTGGTACCTCCTCGGTATGGGCCGCAAGGCCTTTTGAGGTGCTTCTTTTCCTTGTAACTCCTTGTAACTCTCTCTCTCTCTATCTCTCTCTCTCTCTCATCACACCGCATGGCAATGTATCCATATAACGTTAATAATAACCGAAACTCGAGAAAATATACTCTCTGCCTTCCGCTCTATCCCAAATCCTTTTCTCTTAGTAACCTCTTAATACAAACTAATCTATCATATTTTGCGACTTTTTAACTCTGGTAGGATTCAATTCCATTCCTATAGTGTAAGATACTTAAATTCATTTGTGTATTATGCCATATGATGTGCGTAATAAATAATCATTTTTAAATAGTTGGAGCGTTCAAGGTCATCTGTAGTAATCTCTAGACTACTCAAGCCCACTCTCAACACTTAGATTCCCCTAAGACACAGGCGTCTTCAAGTAACATGAATGCGTAGAGATCTAAGGTGTTAGATTCCATATTATATAATTTATGTGCTAGGTTTAAGAACGCTGGCATTGAAGGATGGAAGGAAGGGACAGTAAAAGCGATAATAGGTTTAATGAAGGAAGTGGAATGAGGATGGAGGTAAGCGTTGCTATGTCGAAGGAAACGAGGTTGGGTGGGAAATTACGAAGGGAGGAGGAAAGGGATCCAGAGATTATTAATCTAATTCTACCACCACGTTCTCCTGATATGAATCCGATTGAAAACCTTTGGGCAATAACACCAGTACACATTTGAAAACTTGTCGATCGATTTTTACAAACTAGTTGGTGATTCTATATAATTTGAGTGCGCTGATATAAAAAATATAGTTAGTTTTTCCCTATCACGTATGGTTTTCTTACTACAGGGTGTGTCATAAATCCCCTATTTATCCCCAAATGTGAACCATCTTATCGAGACCAACATTGGATTGCACATGCTAATAAATTTTGTTGTTATAGACTACAGTAACACTTACATAATAATGTAGGGTAAATATATATAACAACCAGTCCCGTTCCCAGCAAAATACTCTCTCCCCTCCCATCAATGGGTGGTTAACATTTGGGGACAGATGAGGTATTACAATACCCCTTGTAGCACGAAATATTTAGGTGATAGAGTAAAACCTAATTAAAGCAGAATTAAATAGCTCCTAGCTCTTGGACAAGCATATTGCTTGTTTATGAAAGAATAAAAAAATAACTGAAAGGAACAAAATATATTTACCTTCTTTACTTGCAAACATTTCAGGACTTATTCCAAAGACTTAAGACTATGAAGGTAGATCTGACTAATGACGACTAAACCGGTGCTTCTTTGATGTTTTCTTATGCTGTGCGAAGTATGTGTCGGATGCCAATAAATTGTTCTCCTGCAATCTAGACCCCAAAAGTTCTGCAGAGTCCTTAGGCAGATTCAAATCCCTGACTAAGTCATTTAGTTCGGCTTGGGTTAATGGTTTAGGATCTCGGTCAGCTGTTGGCTGTTCATAAACATCATCATTGTCTGGATTTGGAGCTGAATCAGAATCTGAATTGTATTGATCCAGACTCTCGGGTGGGCGGGGAATAGGAACTTCTGGACCATGGGGTACCGGCCTTATTGCAGATGGAAGACTTGGGTATTGAAGGCTCTCTTTATTCTTTGCATTATAACTTTTAACATTGCAAGAACAGAAGTAGCAGTCGTCGGTATGGTTTCTAGGCTCGCGCCATACCATAGGGATCCCAAATGGCAAACTTTTCTTTTTACCTTTGCTCCAATTCCTTAGTGCCGCAACACACGTAAGACAAACCTTGTGTGGAGCCCAACTTTTGTTTTGATCTCATAATTTAATTCCAAAATAAGCATGATAAGCTCTCTTAATGAAGGTCGTTACATTTGTCCTTTGTTTTACAACAACATACCGACCACAAATATAACAAAATATGTCTGGACTATGGGTACATCCTCTAGAAGCCATTATTAAAATTTTAAAGACGTAATGTTAGAATTATCTATCTGAAAAATATGAAAAAACGAAATTAATTAGATAAAAAGGGTAAAAAATTACAAAACGCCCCAAACTTGTTTTGCTAATAACTTTAAAACTGTGGGTGATAGAAACAAACTGGTAGCATTTTTGAATTCAGCGCAGCGAACTGCTTCAGAATCACAACTCAAAATAAAGAAATCGATTTTCATGCAGACCGGTGTAATGATTAACGAATGAGAGCAACGCAATGAAAGAACATTTGAAGCACTTTTAGCTCGCACGAGGAATAGTTGGGAGAGCTTACGTCGAACACCAAACATTCCCTACAATCTGGCCTCTTCTATGCCGCAACGATTGCAAGAAATTATTGATGCCGGAGTAAGCTATACGAAATACTGATGTTAAAGCCATGACGTAAATGTGTATCGAATATATATTTGTGTTAATATAGAATTTTTTAATATTTTTGTTTGACATCTATAAAAGTATATATTGTGACCATGAAAGAACTTTACTTATCCTTTGTTAGAAACTTTTCTTGCAAGGTCTACGCTCGTGGAGATGATAATATATGCATTGTTGAAACAAACTATGAGAAGGTAATAGTTTCAGGAAAAAAATAAAAACTGGCAACATCGAGGCCATCACATGTTTATGGGAATTGTCATATGATATGCTACCAATAAACTCTTATATAATAGTATATACAGTATACTATATTACGTAATAATTACGATGAACAAATCAAATGCAAATTTCTCTGATTCACGGCCCACCAGTCTTGCTTTAGACTAATGACTTTCATAAGATGGAATAGGTTACCACTTAAAACAATGGATAAACTATCCATTAGTGAGACGACCGTGACTTCCTCGAAATGCGAGCGCGTGAGAGGTTCACTGAGGAATTTGATCATTAGATTCTTCACGTAGGATATGTATCACAAACAACAATATTGACAACAATTCCCAACAATTACTTTATATCAATCATTGCATTTGAGCAAATAATTTAGACCTGCGTCAAAATAACTTAGGTATTATGCAATGATTTGGGATATTTTCCGAATTAGTCGTTCTCTATAGTCTACAGTATATACTGAGACGGTATAATGTAATGCCCAGCTAATATTATGATGACTAGGATTGCTCCATAACCATCCCAACATCCCGAAACTTGGTCATTCTGTTTCTTAATCATTTGTATTTTAAACACTAAAATGTAGCAGAAGTGACGTAATAATGGACGTCATTGATGGGGTTAGAGCAATTATGTTCACCAATCCGAACACACCTCCGCTGCCATAAGGACCGCCCATTTTATACCTAACAGACTAGCTTGGGACGAGACAGAGGCGCGAGACTTATTGTAAGCACTGTACATTCGTGAAAAGCGACTTTACATCAAAACTGACAAAAAACTTTTTTGAATTTCAAAAAGATCTTCTTAGTAAGAATTTCGATTCAAAAAAGTTTTTTGTCAGTTTTGATGTAAAGTCGCTTTTCACGAATGTACCTGTATCAGAAACTATTGCCATTATTTTAGATAGGGTTTTTAGCTCTGATGATAGTTTTCATGGTTTTTCATGGTCTTATTTTAAGGAACTTTTAGAATTGGTTTTTAAGCAATGTTATTTTACTTTCAATAATAAGGTTTACCAACAAATTGATGGTGTTGGGATGGGATCACCCGTCGGACCTCTATCAGCTGATTTTTTATGACTCATTTAGAAAGTGTAATTTTTAGACAATCTCCCACCCATTTTAAACCAATTTTCTATCGACGCTTCGTTGATGACTCGATAGCTGTTTTTGATAATGCTGTACAAGCGCAACAATTTTTTAACTTCTTAAATTCTCTGCACCCCAATATAACTTATACAATGGAAACTGAGAAAAATGGCTCCCTTCCCTTTTTAGATCTTTTAATTTCGAAAAAAGGTGATTCTATTACTACATCAGTTTACAGGAAACCCACTTTTACTGGTTTGGGCATGAATTTCTTTAGTTTTACTGATTTTAACTATAAGATGTCGTGTATTAAAACTCTCTTGTTCAGAGGATATAATTTGACCTCTAGTTTTACCTTACTAAACGATGAATTTAAATTTAAGATCATATTTTACCAATAATAGTTTTCCTGTTCAATATGTAGATAAACTAATAAGATCTTTCTTAAATAATGTTTATAGCCCTCAACTTTCCTGTATTTCAGTGCCTAAAGATATAAAATATTTCCTGGTACCTGAAATGGGTCCCATGAATAAAGAATTTAAACTTAAATTTACAAAGTTGTTAAGAAAATTTTTTATCATACTGATTTTCGCATTATATTTATTAACAAAATGTCTTTAGGTAGCTTTTCTCAGCGAAGGATCGAACTCCTGATTCGTTGCGTAGCGGTGTTGTATATTTATTTACCTGCCCAAGGTGTCTCCTTGGTACTTACATTGGCAGCACCGTGCGCTCCCTCAGGACTAGATTTTATTCGCATATGGGAATAAGTTGCCGAACAGGTAAAAGTTTAAATAAAAAGGAAGCCTCCAGTATTCGGGAACACAGTATAAAATGTAAAACTGATGTCACTTTAGATCATTTTAAAATTCTCGGTTGTAATTCTTGTCCTAACTCACTTAGAATTTTGGAATCTCTTTATATTAAAACATTGACCCCTTCTCTAAACGTGGATTCCTCAGCTGTCCCTCTAAATTTTTTATAAACCCCCCTCCCCAACTCCCCTCCCCCTCCCCAATTTTTTATAATCCCCCCTCCCCTAACTTATAACTCCAACCGCCCAACCCATAGCTTGTTTCCTGTTTTGTTTTGTTTTAAATTACTCGTGCCTCGGAACCAGCATTGAAAGGTTCGTAGTGTTAATTATTCCATTGTATTAGTGTTAATTATTCCAGTGTACTAATTTCAAATTTACTATATGTAATTTAAAAATAGCTTTTTAAATTTCTGGTTAATTTTATATGTAAATTTTTATAACTTTGAATTTAACCCTCTTCTTTTAGTCTTTTTAAAATTTGCTTTTACTGAATAGGTTTTAGGGAAATTATTTTGTCTTGTTCACATTTATTTATTGATTCTAATTTCATATTGTTATTATCTAGCCTGATGATGAGCGTATTGCTCGAAACGTTGCGCATTAAAGAAGACTTTTCATGGCATTTACATTCCTCCTTGTCATTGGATTCTCCAAATATTATATATATATATATATATATATATATATATATATATATATATATACAGGGCGTCCCAAAAAAATGTATACACACTTTAACAGCTGATAGCTCAATTGATGTTTCTTTCTTTCCAAGTTAAACCCATTAGAATTAATAATGGCAGTCAGACTAAGCTTTGAACAAAGGAAATTCATTCTAAAATGCTACTGGAAGTGTGAAAACGCAGTTGAAGTGCAAAGACAGTTTAGGAGGGAGTTTCAAACAGATCCACCAACGCGACTACCATCACTCGAATTAGAGATAAGTTTGAAGCCGATGGAACTGTTCAGAATGTCCACAAGAAGCGTTCCGGAAGACCACGGACATCGACAAGCCCCACAAAGCAAGAAAGAGTACTGGAAACGTATCACCAAAGTCCAAGAAATCTGTGCGGCAAGCGAGTCGTGAGGTAGGACTTTCAGAATCGTCTGTCCAACGCATTTTGAAGCGCTGTCAATGGAAAAGTTACATTCCAAGATTAGTCCATGCTATTAATGAAGATGATCCGGACCGAAGAGTGGAGTATTGCGAGTGGTACTTGGCACGATGTGGATGTGGATTGGACGAAGGGGTTTCGTAGAATACCCTCCGCGTTCACCAGACCTCACACCACTAGACTTTTTTTTATGGGGATACTTAAAAGACAAAGTCTACGCTATAAAACCTGCAACAGTCGCTGAATTGAGAGCAGCCATTGAACGAGAATGCACACAAATACCAAACGAAATGTTTCGTGATTTTGCGATTCCATTGCTTCGCGTTATCAGCAGTGCCTGGACCAGAACGGACGTCAGTTTGAAAACAGGCGTTGACAAAACAATTAAATAATGTCTGTAGATTCTATTACATTTTGAAAATGAAATGTATTTTAATAAACACTGCCTTTATAATTATTTAAAGTGTGTATACCTTTTTTTGGGACGCCCTGTATATATAAAGTGCGGATACTTATTGAATTACCCTTATATATACGTATATATAAGGGTAATTCAATAAGTATCCGCACTTTTTATTTTCACATCTGATAGATTATAAACACATCACTTCTCAACATAGTCTCCCTGTTTCTTAGTACACTTAGTCCAGCGATGTACTGTACAAGCTTCCTAATGCCATCACGAAAGAATGTTTTTGGCTGTGTGCGTAGCCAGTCATGCATTACATCCTTCAGGTCATCATTGCCTTGGAATCGCTGACCTCTCAAAGCGTCTTTTAGTGGTCCAAACCGGTAAAAATCCGAAGCTGCCAGGTCTGGACCGTAGGCTGGATGGTCGAGAACTTCAAATTTAAGTTCTTGAAGGCATCTTCCAATCTGTGCAGCGGTATGAGGGCGCGCATTGTCGTGTAACAGAATAACATCATCTGACAATCTCCCTCTCCGTTTTGTGCGAATTGCTTGCTTTAACTCATTCCGAAGCATGTCAGAATACGATGTACTTGTTACTGTAGTTCCATGCTCTAGATAATGTTCAAGCATAGGGCCTCGTGTATCCAAAACAGTACAGTATTAGCGTAGCTTTACCTGCTGACGGCTGCGCTTTGAACTTCCTTGCAACGGGAGATGTTGGATGCTTCCAATGCATGCTCTGTCGTTTGCTTTCTGGTTCATAGTGATGGATCCAGGTTTCATCTCCAGTGATAATGCGCTCCAAAAAGTTTTCGCCTTCATTATGATACCGCGCCAAAAGACGAGAGCAGACGTCCATACGATTACGTTTGTGCTCTTCTGTCAACTGTTTGGGCACCCATCTTGCAGAAACCTTGTGAAAGTCAAGAATGTCATGAACTATCGAATAGGCTGACCCTTGACTGATGTCTAATGAAGGTGCAATTTCTTTTATTGTTAATCTTCTGTCATCGAAAATCATGGCTCTGGCTTCTTTCTGCTTGTCACCACTGGTTGATGTTGACGGTCGTCCTGAGCGGTGAACATCTGTCATATGTGTCCGACTTTCCTTGAACATTTGAATCCACTCGTACACTATCGCCGTGGTAACGCATTATTCCCATACTGAGCACATAAACACGCGTGAATTTCAGCTCCTTTCACACCCTCTGCCCACAAAAAACGAACCACGGATCTCTGTTCTTCCAGAGTACAAATTGAAAGCGGCGCAGCCATGCTCATACCTACTTGTACGATATGTGACAGCTACGAGTAGCCTAAATAAGCCTATACTTTGCTAGCCTAAATAAGCCTATAGATCTCAGTTTGGCTCGTTATTACGAGTATATATACCATATTTCCCGGCGTATAACGCGCACTCCCCCCCCCCCCAAATACTCCAAAAATCACCCTGCGTTAAAATTAACTCGTTAAAATTGTACATGTGAAGTGAGGTAGGAGGTATATTGTTTCCTAAATTTTTATTTTCCTAAATTTTCCCTTCAAAATAATTTTCTCTTCAAAATTAGGGTGCGCGTTATACGCCGGGAAATACGATATATATATACTATATTATCACTAAAATAAAAAGTGCGGATACTTTTGAAAGTACCTCGTATATAAGAAACAGTTCTCTTTATCAACTTTGTTTTTGATCATAATTATTAAATAAATTTTTGTTGGAAGCAGTTTTGAATGTTGTTGTTTAGTTCATCTGATGAAACTTTAATGAATCTTCACAGAAATGATTCACGCACAACGTCAACATCGCGCAAGAGTTGGAGGTAAAAGAAAAATTCATTTGAAAACCCCAAATTTAGTTTATGAATAAAGTTTTTAACTTCATCGTGATAATAAAAGGGGAACATCTGAAAAAGCAGTTATCGGTTTATTACGAAATTTGGTTTCAGTTTAGGGACTTTTATAGTCACCAAATGACTATGATATCGTGTAAACTCAACATAATTTGAGTACTTAATAGCTTGCTGAAGGAGGATATAAAAGTGCGATATCGCGTGCATATATGAATGAAATGAAAAGGTTTATTGGCAGACTATAGTCAATATGACAAATATTATTAATACAATGACAGTTCATATACTAAGGATAGAAATATATACAATTGATTAGAATAATACTGTACTGTCGAAGTTAAGTGGAGCTACAGACAGACGTTTTCGTACCAAGAAGTCCAGAGCTTAGAGGATAAATGTCGCAGGACTCATGGATAGCTTGGATGATCGGGTTGGTGATTTTTTAATTCTTTGCATTAGACTGTGTTGAGCACGTCTTGTTACCTCCGGGAAGCTCGGGACATTGCGGGTAGCAAACATTTGCGAAGCTGAGCATCTCGGGGGAATTTATGTAAGTCTAAAAGACCTGTTGTACAGCAATTTAGGGTTCTGCCAGACCATAAATTGCTGTACAACAGGTCACGTTGTGCGTGAAATATATATATATATTATATATTATATATATATATATATATATATATATATATATATATACGTACAGGGTGGGCGGAAAGTAGCTCCCTATTTTGGATTGGTAAAAAATACGTATATTATCCATTTATTCAGAAGAAATAATATGAAAGGTAGGCATACATGGTAGGTTTTCTCTAAAATTCAATGTGGGCTCCAACTCTTTCCACCAGCTTCTGGAGCCGCCCAGGAATGGCGTCCACTGACTTTAGCAGGAACTCCGGCGGGATGGAGGACATGACTTCCCGAATTCGGTCCTCCAGTTCTTCCAATGTCCTCGGTTTGGTGCGGTAGACTCTTCCTTTACCCACCCCCAAAGAAAGAAGTCGCACGGTGTCAAGTCGGGGCTCCTGGCTGGCCATTGATGTGGACCACGACGACCCATCAACGCCCAGGGAAGTGGGCATCCAGCCACTCACGGACAAAGAGCGAAGTGCGGAGGGGCGCCATCTTGCATAAATATCAGATCGTCGATGTTCTCCCATGTGCTGACAACGGCCAGACCTCGTTTCGCAACATAGCAAGGTACCGCTCAGCATTCATGGTGTTGCGCAGAAGGAACGGGCCCACAACCTGATCTGAGGTCATACCACACCACACGTTACACTGAACCGATTCTGCCGTTTTTCAGCGGTAACCGTGCGACTTCTTTCTTTGGGGGTGGGTAAAGGAAGAAGTCTACCGCACCAAACCGAGGACATTGGAAGAACTGGAGGACCGAATTCGGGAAGTCATGTCCTCCATCGCCGCGGAGTTCCTGCTAAAGTCAAGCCATTCCTGGGCGCTCCAGAAGCTGGTGGAAAGAGTTGGAGCCCACATTGAATTTTAGAGAAAACCTACCATGTATGCCTACCTTTTCATATTATTTCTTCTGAAATAAATGGATAATATACGTATTATTTTACCAATCCAAATAGGGAGCTACTTTCCGCCCACCCTGATATATATAATATATACATTCAACTGCGTGTTCTTTGCAGTTGAATGTATATAATGTTACGGCATGCGGGAGGTGCCCCTTGGGGCATTGGTTTCTGCGAGTATGTAGAGGAATTACGGCATTTGGAAGAGTGAAGTCCATGGTGCGTGGTTATCGCGTCTGACCGGCAATCGGAAGATCCCGGGTTCGATTCCCAGGTGGTACTTCATTTTTTCATTTGTTGTTTTCTCTTTCTCGTCTTGCGCGGAATATCTCCTATACAAGCGTCGTTCTTTACGTTATATATATATATATATATTAGGGTGATGCAAAAAAGGGGTCAAATTTTTTTTTTTTCAATTTTCAGGGAGACACCCTCCTATTTTATTCATATTCCTAAGAAAGCATTGTATGCGAAATTTGGGTTGAAAAAGAGAAAATTAGAGGTTGCTACCAAGCTTTAAAAATAAATGTATATCAGTTTGTGCTCAAAAATATTGTTTTGTTGATATTTTCGCCGGAGCCGGTTTGATATGTACCTAGTTAACCTAGTTTGAAAAAAAACGATGACATTCTACAGTAGACTATAGTACGTAGTGAGCTCATAAAATAGTAAATAATAGGCACGCTGATTTCCGCACCACCCTCTGAGGTACAGCGTATAGCGCGTTAACTTTTTTTTATGTGGAAGTTTCCCCAGTAGGCATATCATAACCACTTATGTATGTTTATTTTCGTTTTTTGTGAAGCAAGAGTAATGTTTTCTTGTTTTTGTTTGAGAGTGACGACCTGTAACTTTTAACAATTTGAAGAAGGTATTGTTTCTGCTCTTCATCATTGGTTATCAGTTTGTTGTATTCCTCCATCAGTCGTACACCTCTTTCCGCAATGTCGTTTACCACTTTGAGTCCATATGCGATATCTCTTGCATTCGCATAACTTTCATCATCATTCCATTCTTCAGCATCTTTTTCAAGAAAAGTGCAAGGCACCTCTAGGATTTCAAAGAATCTTTTTGTGTTCGCAGTAACGAAATCCTGCAGTTGTTTCTGCCCAGCTGATTCAGGATTTATTGATGCTCGTTTGCTCGGTTTTGAGTCAACTGGTTTCTGCAGAGCATGCTTCATTTTGTTTTTTGTCTCATGCGAAACAGCTGAATCAAAAAATGCAAGCGCCACAAGCTCCTCAGAGAGGTACCACAAATGTCTCAAAAACTTATTGAGTGCAGCACTTGCAATTTTGTCATCCTTTTGCTTGTAGAGCTGCAGACTTTGCACAAAATGCAAATCTGAACGGGGGGCGATGATGGTAGGGTATGGGTGCCAGGTACCACGATCTGATGTACAGTATATCGCAGCTGAAAAGCAGCAAACATCTCTCAGTCCTTTTTCCTCTCTCTCAGTTAGTTTAAACTGAGATTTAAACATCCAAATTTTAATGCAGTAAATTAGCTTGCCCATCCATCGTGCTCTGTGATAAGCTCCGGGTGCTTTAAAGCTGATTCCTGACTTGGGGGCACTACCGATGAAAATGAGCGTTAGCTCGAGCAATTCCTTGTAGTCATCACGAGGCTGCTGTTCATCAAGCTGAGCTTGAGCAAATTGAATGAGTTCTTCAGCATCTGAGATTTTCTCTGCAATGTTAGGGTCATCTGTTGCTGTTTGGTAATTGTTCTTGTCAATTTCCACCCACTTTGCTTTGAATCTCTTAAACAGTTGTATGTCAGGGCCACTAGAAGATGGCAAGGAGACAGAAACTGCAGCTTCTAACACTATTTCGAAAATATGATGTCGGCAAGCCAGCCACAGCATATCTTTATCCAATCTTTGCTCTAGTAACATACAAGCACCACTCTTAGAACCTGTGTTGGAGGCAGTGGTGTCAAAACACATGCCCTTCACTTGGTCAGATATATTCCACTCCAATACTAACTGATGGACGGCATCTGCAATGTTTTGACCAGTTCCTCTGGCAAGTTTGGGAATACCAAGAAGCTGATCAACTCCTTGGCCGGAAATTAGAACTGGCAGTCGATCAACATTTTCATGACCAGTAATATCTTCCAGTAGTTTGCCGTCCCAATGTATTTGGAGAGGGCAATTTGTTTCGAAATCCTGCTTCAAATTTTCTGCCATTGTCTTGCGGTTCCTTTGTCTTGCTCTCCGTATCGATGAATAGCTAACACTGTATTCTTCAGGGTTTTGCCCAAGAGCATTGATTGTTGGGATCAAGATTTCCGAAGCAGCTCTATCACTTACTTTTGCAGCATCAAGAGATACAAGCATTGAAGAATCATAAGCTTTGCACTCTTAGACTTTGATCTACTTTGTCTCGAAGTTGATGGCTGCTGAGGGTCAGCAACAAATTCTTCTTCTGATTTTGAACTATCTTCATTCAAACTTGAAGGACTTGAACTTGAGAGCACTGCTGCTTCGAAAACGGCTGTTTCCCTCTTTCTTTCTTTTCAAACAATGTTTCCTTTCTCTAGCAATCTCTTCCATTTGTGAAAAAACTTTATCCACTCCAGACATTTTGCCTTTTCTTCCTTTTTGTCGTTGCAGCATCAAAAACTCACGATCTTCATCTATCTTTATCATGTCAAGAGCACTTGCATGTGCAATGTCAAACAGATCTTGCAAGTCATTTTGCCAGCTCTCTTGTTTTTAAAGTAGTGCAGGTGATTGCTTCTTCTTATTATTTCTGTTCTTCTTTAGTTTCTCCCACTCGTTGAAAAGTTTCTTTACTCTCTCCACGACATGACATTTCAACACTGTTGGGATGCGTGCCTTTTCCCACACATCCATAACATCTCTAGCAGTCAACAAAGCCGCTGTTTTCACTGTTGCTTTTATTGATCTTGTAGTTCATAAACAATGCTAATGTTTCCCTTTTAGATGGAAGCTGGGTTTCTTTGAAGGACACTATAGGATGTCCTATGAGCCAAACAACTGTTTTGTGACGCGTATGCCGCTCCATGAGTGCAACTCAGCAACTGCTATACAACCACTCTCAGCGAAGGCAGCAAAGATACTGAGTCAGTGACGCCGCACTTACACTGACGCGGCCGCCACAGTGACGTCACAGCAAAGAAATGATTCTAGAATGTTCGGCCACGGCGTCTATAGCAATGAAAGGGATGAGAAGGTTTACGGAAAGAGGTTCAGAGTCTGTTATGACTGCTATATGTTGCTGACTACCATTTTTGATGAAATCTGCAAAATAAATAAATGTACAATAAATACAAACTGAAAAATAACAATATACAAAATGTTCAATGGATGGTAGCAACCTCTAAAATGTCTTCAATTGTGCTGAAATTTGCATGTTCAGTTTTTACACTAAATTAAATAAAATTAGAGGGTGTCTTCAAGTTTTGAAATGATAAGTTATTTTGCATCACCCTAATTATATATATATATATACATATATACACATACATACATTTCAACTGCAAAGAACACGCAGTATAATTAACGTAAAGAACGACGCTTGTATAGGAGAACATTCCACGCAAGATGAGGAGGGAGAACGAACAAATGAAAAAATGAGGTAACCATATCTGACCGGCAATCGGAAGATCCCGGGTTCGATTCCCGGGTGGTTACCTCATTTTTTCATTTGTTCGTTCTCCCTCATCTTCCGCGGAATGTTCTCCTATACAAGCGTCGTTCTTTACGATATATATACATATATATATATACGTACCGAGTGTCCCAAAAGTCAGTTTACTGAAGAAAATGTTCTCCGAAGGTGAGTTTAGTACTTAAAGAAAAAAACTTGTTTCATAAATATATTTACAAAACATAAGAAAACAAAGAAAAAAAATTTCTGAAACATATTTACAAAACGTGAGAATAGTTCTGGTTACAATAACTGTTCAAAATGTCGCCCATGTTGTTCGATGCACATCTTGTATTTGTCAACGGTTGACCGGGAAATTGCTTTACATAGTTCCTTATCATTGCTTAAGAGCTGGAATTCTTCACAAACGTAGTCTTTAAAGTCCTGAAGACATGCTGGCTTTTTGCTGTAAAAAAAATTGTCATAATATTTAGAATAATCATCAGGAGAAAACATTTTCCTCGGTAAACTGACTTTTGGGACACCTTGTGTATATATATATATATATATATATATATATATATATATATATATATATATATATATATATACATATATATATATATATATACACACAGGGTGTTTGAAAACTTTCTGTACAAATTGTAATGGGGGATAGGCAGCACCAAGACAAACCCTTTTCGTCTATAAGTGTATGTCCGCTGACGTCACCATTCGGCGCGAGAGGGCGCCGCTGCAATTAGCTAAAAGGTGAAGTGGGCTAGACTCGCGCTTGCCGCGGGCATTCTTAAATCGGACGTAGTACGCGTAACATGGAGCGCTTCACGACTGCTGAGATGGCTGACATGCATATGGTGTATGGGGCTGCCAATGGAAACGGAAGAGCTGCTGTGAGGTTGTACCGACAGCGCTTCCCAAACAGACGTGTGCCAAACCACCAAACGTTTGCGCATTTGCATCGGCGACTGCAAGAAACTGGAACATTCCATGCAAACATGCATGACACTGGTCGGGAGAGAAACGTGCGCACTCCTGACATGGAAGAAGAAATCCTACGGCGATTTGAGGACAATCCAAACGCAAGCACGCGAGGTGTTGCACGTATCCTCGGTGTGAACCACGACCTGGTCTGGAGAGTGTTGCACGAGCAGCAGTTACATCCGTTTCATCGTCAGAGAGTCCAGGCATTACAAACCGGTGTAGCATGTGGATTTGCGTGCGCCCACACGTGAGAATTGTGCATGTTAAACACACCCTCACGTGTGAAACAGGCCTCATCTGAGAAGAGCACATAAGCCGGAAAATTAGGCTGCACCGCTGTCTGCTGCAGAAACCAGCGTGCGAATTCCACACGAAGAGGGTAATCCCGAGGTTGTAATGCCTGAACTCTCTGACAATGAAACGGATGTAACTGCTGCTCGTGCAACACACTCCAGACCAGGTCGTGGTTCACACCGAGGATACGTGCAACACCTCGCGTGCTTGCGCTTGGATTGTCCTCAAATCGCAGGGGGTATAAAGGTTATGCACATTTCTTCTGGATGTAGTAAACTTTATACTTGGTGTGTGACAGCCCTCCGGTCCCGAGTCGTGGGATTCTAGAGGAACTGGCTGCCAGCTCCTTTAGGTTCTCTCTCTCTTTCGGGAGGGCGGGTAAAGTATTTTGCACAATCCCGTCCCGTGGGTTACTAGGACCCCATCCCATCCCTACTCTGTCCTTTTGGATTAGGTTAAGGTTGTTCTCCTCTCTGCAAAAAAAAAAAAAAAAAAAAACTTTTCTTTTAGTATTAAGTCTTTTTCTCTTCTTTTACTATTAGGACCCTACTGCTACCTCATGCGTGGGAAGAGAGGCTTTGGAACCTCTATAAATAACACCATTTAACGCTCGTAGGTTGTGAGAGACTGGGATGGAGGGGTCCCAGGCGTAGGGGCGCGATGAATGGAGTGTGGCTAGTGCCCCGTTAAGCCCATTCCTAACGCGTAATGGCTTGACCAGCCCCCTGCGACCGTTCTTTGGTGACCAATTGATGGTGCTTGGCTGTACTGCTCTGAGGTGAGAGGGCTTTACTGCCCAGCTGGCTGCCAGGCCAGCGTAAAGTCTCGGGCGTAGCCTCTGGGTCTGGTGGGATATCCCTTGAACACTGGATTCTAAGAGTCTGGCCGCTTGTGAGTGACTAGTAAGACTTAGTAAGGGGCTGCATCTCGCTGTCGCTCCTGGCGGAAAATCCGTGACGCTTGCGTCGCGAGTGTTTGTCAGTTGGTAGCTGCGACACGTTTGGGACGGTCCGGCCCTGGGGAGACCTTTGGTCGGTGCGGCAGCAGGAGAGGTGTAGTCTTCTGGAAGGAATGAACGTCACTTGCAAAAAGGCGGATGCGGCTACGCGCGGTATGAATTCCCCCCCCCCCCTTTTTATATACTGGTCATAACGTTTTTGGATAGTTTTCATTGCTCGAACGCTTTATCTTATTCAGAGTATTCAGAAAAAACAAAAAAAAGAGAAAATATGGCAGGGCCAGCTAAATTGAAAGCAGAATGCTTTAAATGTAAAGTTAATCATTGGTGCGTAGACTTCCTAGAGGGTAGTATCAGCGATATCACATCCCTTAGTGTATGTTTGTTTTGTAAACTTAGAGACAACCACGAAAAGGAAGTTAAAGAGCTAAAGGAATTAGTAAAAAAGCTTGAAGCTAGGGTCGTAGCACTAGAAATCCAACCCAGTGGACAAGATCAAATTAAAAACACACCAGCAGATTCAAACTGTAAGATTAAGTATCTAGAACAAAGGGAGGGCTCAAAGAAGGGGCTGATAGAGAAGGGTGGGAAGGGATCGATAGAGAAGGGTGGGCAGGGGCCAATGAAGAAAAAGGGTGGGAAGGGGCCTGCTGATGGCCCAAAGAAACCGAAGGATGTAGCTACCTGTCGGGGTGGGTCGGGTGGTGTAACTGCGTGTATGGGTGGCGACGGGTTTCGAAAGGTCTCGGGCAAGAAGGCTGCGAAGCCGAAGCCTGAGACCCCAGTTGCCCCTGTCAAGACCTCTAACCGCTTTAGTCTCCTGTGCTCGAAGGAGGAAGACACCGTTTTGATTGGGGACTCGCAGATCAGGGGCCAGGAGAAGTACTTTGCTTCAGCAAACCGGGATGGGAGGAAGGTAAGGTGCTTACCTGGGCGGGGAACGGCGCACTTAAGGAAGGAGGTAGAGAAGGTGCGCGTGGCTAGTCGGAGGACTGCGATCGTTGTCCACGCTGGTGGCAATGACCTGTTCCTCAAAGGCGGTGGGGTAGGTCTTACTGAAGGGATCATCACCGAGATCATGTCTCTTGCGGATGATCTAAAACTGAAGACAGACAGGGGAATGTTAATGGGTATTTTACCGCGAATGAATGTCAGTGACCACGCGCTCAGTAAGGTCATTGGCATCAACGAGAGGGTACAAGACTTGTGCGTTCGCTGGGCGTGAAGTTTATTGACCCCTTCGATGCATTTTCGGGTAGGTGGGCCCTTTACAGAGGGATGGTGTCCACCTCAATAACAAGGGTAAAGGTGTGCTAGGCGCGCTGCTCGACCGGCACCTATACAGAATGGTGAGGTCGAGTCCGGGGAGAGATGATGGGCCCCCACCGGGGAGAGATGAGGATGAGCCGGTGGCGGACATACCTTCGACTGAAGGGTGCGTCGAAGTACAGGTGGGTGACCCTCCTCCTACGTTGGAGGGGGCTCAGTCTCCTGCGGAAGTTGCCCCCTCGTTAGTGAGGGGCTCTTCAACTCCCGACAGCCCTGGCTGTTCGGGAAACGGTTCGTGCTAGGGGGCGGTCAGAATAGGGAAGGCTCCCTCCGTGCAATGCTTTTTAATGCTAGGTCAATTAGGAACAAGTTTCGCGAGCTACGGGCGCTCTTAGCATCAGAATACCAGGATATCGTTGCTATCACCGAGTCCTGGATTCATACTGATCGTAGGGACTACGTTGGGGAGTTCGAAATTCCCGGGTATAGAATGTTTCGCAAAGACCGCACCCGTGGGGAGGGGGGTGGGGTACTAATATACGTGAGGGACACGTTGAGTCCGGTTGACTGCCAGTTCCGGTCGGAACGGGAGCTGCTTGGCGTCGATCTGAACGTGGGAGGGACGAACTATAGGTTAATCTTGGTGTACAGACCTCCGCATCTCCTACTCGAGGAGGATACAGCCCTGTACACCGAACTCAGTAGCCTGCTAGGGGATAGGGTGTGTGTAGTTTTAGGAGACTTCAACTGTCGCAGCATAAAGTGGGAAAACAGGACTGCCGATGCTGAAGGGAGGAGGCTAGTTGACTTTGCTGATGAGAACTTCCTCACTCAGTGGGTCAACGAGCCTACACGAGGCGAAATCGTTCTGGACTTAGTGTTCACGACCGAAGCCAACCTCGTCACTGGCCTCACCGTTGACGAATCGTTGGGCGGGAGTGATCACAGTCCTATTAGGTTCCGTGTGTGCGTCCCTCGGGTGAAGCGTAGTAACTCGAGAGGCAGTAAGCTCGATCTCCGGCGGGCGAACTTTGTTAGCCTCAGGGATAGCGTAGGAGATATGGGGTTAGAGGTCGGCGGCGATGTTGAGGGAGTGTGGAGTGCATTCCGGGACGAGTTTATGGTGCTGCAGTCTGCTGCCATACCCTCAAAACCGGTCACCCCTGCATCAACGCAGCCTAAGTGGTTCAATCGTGACATCGCTTCGGCTATCCGAAATAGGAAAGTAGCGTATAGGAGGGCGAAGGCCAATCGTTCCCATGAGAACACTTTAGCGTATGTCCGCCTGTGTAGGGAAGTGAAGGGGAAGGTTAGGCTAGCGAAACGTAACGAAGAACTACGGGTGGCAAGCCTCTGCAAGGGGAACCCTAAGGAGTTCTTCAGTTATGTTAATAGTAGAAAGCCCATTAGAAGCATGATAGGTCCTTTAAAGGACGGAAGCGGCGTTCTGCGGACCTCCGACGCGGACATCGCTAATGTGCTTAATGAGTACTTTGCGGGAGTGTTCACCAGGGAGGATACCCGCGTCATCCCCGAGCCAGCTGTGAGGCACGAAGGTGCTGGCCTGGATAGTGTTAGATGTACCGCGACAGTCGTTGCTCATAGAATAGACAAACTGAGCGCGTTTAAGGCTCCTGGGCCAGACCAGTTTCTCCCCAGTGTTTTGCGAGAAGTGCGCGACCAGGTGGCTCCCCACCTGGCTACAGTCTTCAACAAATCGTTGGTGATGGGCCAGGTGCCTGGTGACTGGAGGGAGGCCAACGTGACCCCTATCTTTAAGAAAGGGGATCACGAAAGTCCAGGGAACTATCGTCCTATTAGTCTCACTTCAGTTGTAGGTAAATTATTAGAAAGGATAATAGCTGATAGAATCGTTGACCATTTGGGTTCCTACAAGCTGCTTGGGGACTCCCAACATGGGTTTAGACGGCATAGGTCGTGTCTCACCAACTTGCTCGAGTTTTTCTACGTCATGTTGAGTGAGTACGATAAGAGTAGGGCGATTGATATACTTTATCTCGACTTTCAGAAAGCCTTTGATAAGGTACCTCACCGCCGGCTAATGGCGAAAGTGCGCGCGCTGGGTATCGGTGGGGAAATAGGTAGGTGGATTGAAAACTGGCTGAGGAATAGGCGGCAGAGGGTGGTAATTAAAGGGGCTAGTTCGGGTTGGGCCTCGGTCACTAGTGGGGTTCCTCAGGGTTCCGTTTTGGGGCCGCTTTTGTTTACCATTTACATAAATGATATCGACGGTGGCATCGTCAGTCGGATCGCCAAATTCGCTGATGACACCAAGCTTGGGGCCAATGTTGGGACGCCCGAAGCGATCGAGGAACTGCGTGCGGACCTAGGTAGGATACGGTAGGAGAGTGGTCCGAAAAATGGCAAATGCCGTTTAACTTGGGTAAATGCAAAGTGATGCACATTGGCTACGCCAATCCCAAGTCGGACTACTCGATGTTGGGCAGTAATATCGAGGTGACTGATTTAGAAAAGGACTTGGGTGTGCTAATTAGCAGCGACCTTAAGTTTACGAAACAGTGTGTAGAGGTGGAAAAGAAAGCCCAGAAACTATTGGGTTATATCAGGAGGCAATTTCAGTTTCGGAACAAGGAGATTGTGCTCTCACTGTACAATTCCCTTGTTCGGCCGTACCTGGAGTATGCTGTGCAGTTCTGGTCGCCCACCCTCAGGAAAGATATTGAGAGGCTGGAGCGAGTGCAGGCGAGGGCCACAAAGTTGATCCCTTCCGTTAGGCATATGGGCTACAATCGACGGTTACGCGCCCTGAACTTGTTTTCGCTTGAAACTCGGAGGCTGCGCGGTCAACTGATCGAGGTTTTCAAGCTCTTACGAGGGTTCAACGATGTCGATTTTAGAAGTATGTTTAGTTTAAATGATAACCCAACTCGCAACAATGGTTGGAAGTTGGATTTGAAACGGTTTAGGACTAGTGTGTGTGGGAATTATGTTACGTATAAGATCTGTGACACATGGAACAGGTTACCTTCGGAAGTTGTGAACAGTTCCTCTGTGGATCAGTTCAAGAAAAGGTTAGACGAAATCTTGCACACTATTTGAGTGTGTAAAGACATTTAGGACCTCAGTCTGCGGAAATTTCTTTTCCTATAAAATAGTTAATATCTGGAACCAACTTCCCTCAGAGGTTGTTTCCAGTCAAAGTGTAAATCTGTTTAAAAATAGGCTAGACAAAGTACTGAACACACTCATATTTTAAGATTAAAACCTCAGAAAACTCTGCAGGAGTTCGCTTGCTCGGTGTCTCTGTGAGCAAGCTAAATATAGAGCTATTTATATATTCTCCACTTTCCAGTAAAATTTCCTTGGCTACTTTTCCAGGGTCAAGGTATTTTCTTCAACCTTTTTCCGTACCTGCCTCTGACAGGGAGGGAGCGGAGGGTGGGGAGAGAGCCTTCTACTTTACTATCCAGTTTTCTACTACTGCTAGGATAGTTGAAAGAAAAATAAACTTTTACAAAATTTTCCCTGGCTCCCGTTGCCATTGGTACCTCCTCGGTATGGGCCGCAAGGCCTTTTGAGGTACTTCTTTTCCTTGTAACTCCTTGTAACTCTCTCTCTCTCTCTCTCTCTCTCTCTCTCTCTCTCTCTGCGGACCTCCGACGCGGACATCGCTAATGTGCTTAATGAGTACTTTGCGGGAGTGTTCACCAGGGAGGATACCCGCGTCATCCCCGAGCCAGGCATGAGGCACGAAGGTGCTGGCCTGGATAGTGTTAGATGTACCGCGACAGTCGTTGCCGATAGAATAGACAAACTGAGCGCGTTTAAGGCTCCTGGGCCAGACCAGTTTCTCCCCAGAGTGTTGCGAGAAGTTCGCGACCAGGTGGCTCCCCACCTGGCTACAGTCTTCAACAAATCGTTAGAGATGGGCCAGGTGCCTGGTGACTGGAGGGAAGCCAACGTGACCCCTATCTTTAAGAAAGGGGATCACGAAAGTCCAGGGAACTATCGTCCCATTAGTCTCACTTCAGTTGTAGGTAAATTATTAGAAGGGATAATAGCTGATAGGATCGTTGACCATTTGGATTCGTACAAGCTGCTTGGAGACTCCCAACATGGGTTTAGACGGCATAGGTCGTGTCTCACCAACTTGCTCGAGTTTTTCCACGTCATGTTGAGTAAATACGATAAGAGTAGGGCGATTGATATACTTTATCTCGACTTTCAGAAAGCCTTTGATAAGGTACCTCACCGCCGGCTAATGGCGAAAGTGCGCGCGCTGGGTATCGGTGAGGAAATAGGTAGGTGGATTGAAAACTGGCTGAGGAATAGGCGGCAGAGGGTGGTAATTAAAGGGGCTAGTTCGGGTTGGGCCTCGGTCACTAGTGGGGTTCCTCAGGGTTCCGTTTTGGGGCCACTGTTGTTTATCATTTACATAAATGATATCGACGGTGGCATCGTCAGTCGGATCGCCAAATTCGCTGATGACACCAAGCTTGGGGCCAATGTTGGGAAGCCCGAAGCGATCGAGGAACTGCGTGCGGACCTAGGTAGGATAGGAGAGTGGTCCGAAAAATGGCAAATGCCGTTTAACTTGGGTAAATGCAAAGTGATGCACATTGGCTACGCCAATCCCAAGTCGGACTACTCGATTTTGGGTAGTAATATCGAGGTGACTGATTTAGAAAAGGACTTGGGTGTGCTAATTAGCAGCGACCTCAAGTTTACGAAACAGTGCGTAGAGGTGGAAAAGAAAGCCCAGAAACTATTGGGTTATATCAGGAGGCAATTTCAGTTTCGGAACAAGGAAATTGTGCTCTCACTGTACAATTCCCTTGTTCGGCCGCACCTGGAGTATGCTGTGCAGTTCTGGTCGCCCACCCTCAGGAAAGATATCGAGAGGCTGGAGCGAGTGCAGGCGAGGGCCCCAAAGTTAATCCCTTCCGTTAGGCATATGGGCTACAATCGACGGTTACGCGCCCTGAACTTGTTTTCGCTTGAAACTCGAAGGCTGCGCGGTCAACTGATCGAGGTTTTCAAGCTCTTACGCGGGTTCAACGATGTCGATTTTAGAAGTATGTTTAGTTTAAATGATAACCCAACTCGCAACAATGGTTGGAAGTTGGATTTGAAACGGTTTAGGACTAGTGTGTGTGTGGGAATTACTTTACGTATAAGATCTGTGACACATGGAACAGGTTACCTTCGGAAGTTGTGGATCAGTTCAAGAAAAGGTTAGACCAAATCTTGCACACTATTTGAGTGTGTAGAAAATTTTCCCTGGCACCAGTTGCCATTGGTACCTCCTCGGTATGTGCCGCAAGGCCTTTTGAGGTACTTCTTTTCCTTGTAACTCCTTGTAACTCTCTCTCTCCTGGGCGGGGAACGGCGCACTTAAGGAAGGAGGTAGAGAAGGTGCGCGTGGCTAGTCGGAGGACTGCGATCGTTGTCCACGCTGGTGGCAATGACCTGTTCCTCAAAGGCGGTGGGATAAGTCTTACAGAAGGGATCATCACCGAGATCATGTCTCTTGCGGATGATCTAAAACTGAAGACAGACAGGGGAATGTTAATGGGTATTTTACCGCGAATGAATGCCAGTGACCACGCGCTCAGTAAGGTCATTGGCATCAATGAGAGTGTACAAGACTTGTGCGTTCCGCTGGGCGTGAAGTTTATTGACCCCTTCGATGCATTTTCGGGTAGGTGGGACCTTTACCAGAGGGATGGTTTCCACCTCAATAACAAGGGTAAAGGTGTGCTAGGCGCGCTGCTCGACTGGCACCTATACAGAATGGTGAGGTCGAGTCCGGGAAGAGATGAGGAATTGAAGATGAGCCGGTGGCGGACGTACCTTCAACTGAAGGGTGCGTCGAAGTACAAGTGGGTGACCCTCCTCCTACGTTGGAGGGGGCTCAGTCTCCTGCGGAAGTTGCCCCCCTCGTTAGTGAGGGGCTCTTCAACTCCCGACAGCCCTGGCTGTTCGGGAAACGGGTCGTGCTAGGGGGCGATCAGAATAGGGAAGGCTCCCTCTGTGCAATGCTTTTTAATGCTAGGTCAATTAGGAACAAGTTTTGCGAGCTACGGGCGCTCTTAGCATCAGAATACCAGGATATCGTTGCTATCACCGAGTCCTGGTTCATACTGATCGTAGGGACTACGTTGGGGAGTTCGAAATTCCCGGGTATAGAATGTTTCGCAAAGACCGCACCCGTGGGGAGTTGGGTGGGGTACTAATATACGTCAGGGACACGTTGAGTCCGGTTGACTGCCAGTTCCGATCGGAACGGGAGCTGCTTGGTGTCGATCTGAACGTGGGGGGGGACGAACTATAGGTTAATCTTTGTGTACAGACCTCCGTATCTCCTACTCGAGGAGGATACAGCCCTGTACACCGAACTCCGTATCCTGATAGGGGACAGGGTGTGTGTAGTTTTAGGAGACTTCAACTCTCGCGGCATAAACTGGTCGTCCCATTAGTAACCCAATTGAATCCATAATACGTGACCATTCGGTTGGATGTGACACTTCCTTTTCATCAGATAATTTCAAGATTTTAAGCGTAAGCAATAACATTAGTGATCTTAGATTATTGGAATCCATTTATATTTTTAAACTTTTTTAATTCATAACTTTCCTATTTCTCTGAATGTTTTTAATGTAGGATTTCTTTCATATTTTTATCTTTGTAATTGTTTTAAAATTTTACTCATTTTTATAATTTTATAATTTATAATTTACCTCTTCGAATGTTTTAATGTAAGATCTATTTCATAATTCTTATTTTGTAATTATATTTTAAATTTTTTATCTTTTTTTATAATTTTAAAATTTAAAATTAACTTTTTGAATGTTTTACTGTAAGACTTGTTTAAGAATTTTTTAGTTTTTTTAGTTTGTTTTAAAAATTTTGCTTATCTTTTACTTTTTATAATTTTAGAATTTACCCTGAAGATGAGGGTTGTAGCGCTCGAAACGTCCGTGGTCTTCCTCTTTATTGTATACAGGGTGTCCCATAAGTCGGGCATCATAGGAGAAATTCATATTTTTCTATTTCTACAAACCATAATTTATGCTCGGGATGCCAATTTCCCGTCCACCATTCTGTTCAGTGACGAGGCTGTTTTTTATGGAAATGGTGAGGTAAATCGACAGAACACCCGCTACTGGTCTCAAAACAACCCTCACTGGCATACCTCTTCAAAGGAACAAGGTGCATCTCGGGTGATGGTATGGTGTGGCATTTGGAAGGATCGCATCATAGGCCCCCTCTTTTTCGATGAACATGTCACTGGAGGCACCTACTACGTATGCTCAAGGAAGAAGCATTTCCCAGTGTCTTGAACGAAGAAGGAAATTTCCCAAAATGGTTCCAGCAAGACGGCGCTCCTGCACATCACAGCACCCAAGTAAGGGAATACCTGTACCAACAATTCCCTGGTCATTGAATAGGACGTCGAGGGACTGTGGAATGGCCAGCTAGAAGCCCGGATCTCACGCCACTAGATTTTTATCTCTGGGGCCACTTGAAAGCACTGGTATATGCAGAGAAAATTAGGAGTGTTGAACATCTGCGGCAGCGCATTATTGGGGCATGTAACACCATTACTCCTGACATCATTCACCTTGTGCTTGCTGACTGGGTATCACGTCTGAATTTGTGTATTGAAAACAATGGTGGACATATTGAGCACGTTCTGTAAATAAAAGCTTTTGTTTTGCCTTTTTTTTTATTATTTTTCCTATGATGGCGGACTTATGGGACACCCTGTATATTCTATATACGTTCGAACACACACTAAAACCTAATTTCCGAAAGTTGAAGGAGACCGAAATAAGAGTTTCTCATTATTCGAAATATTTTTTTATTACGTGTCAATAGAGTTTAAGGTTTAGACTAATTTTCTTCAGCTAATTGGGATTAGTATTAAAGGAAGCCATTACTCATGAATGGATATAAATACAAATGATTGAATGATATAAGAGAGAGATACGGAAAAGTAATATCTATGCCCAGTATCCCCCTAAGAAAGCGAAGGGTAGAGGCCCGACTCTGGCCTACCTTAGCCCCAGGCAACACTGGGGTTCAAACCCACGACTCAACGTAGTCTCAGCACTACCCGGCGGCGCCCTAACCGATCTAGCCACGAGACGCTCATACCGGAATGTATAGACAAAATTATTTAGTTCTGTATTAAGGCATTCAAAATAAATAATGTATTTTGTAATATTTAAGAAAAATATTGAACATTTGTTTAGAAATAGAGACCTGCATAATTGTCCAATATCCAAAACCACGCAGGTTGGACTTGGGGACTGCTACAACTCTGAAGAAAACTACATTCCGGATATGTTACGACTTTTGAATAGGATCCAGCGGAACTTTTGAGAGATCGCAGAGGTTCTGGGAGTACCTGGTCTTCACAGTGAATGGATCTGGTACAGTAAGATCCCTCCCCCCCCACTGATTTTTCAATTTTTTTATGAAATCAAAAACTATGGAAAAACCAAAGGTGTCTTTTTGCTCATGTTAACCCTCTGTATATGAATAACACGGTTAACTTTTAATTTTGTTTAGCATTTTTGGCTAAAACTTTCTAATCTTGGTCCTTCACTATTTATAACAATGCATATCAAAGTTGCCACATGCTACTAATTTATGAATGTTTGCAAAGCTGTAAAAAATAAAAATTTCTTTTAAAAAATCGTTGATTATTTTCATAAAAATTTAACTCTCATGATTCAATAATTTCAATTAAATCCCTGGCAACTCTATTTATAGGTGAAATATGTAGAGCGTTTGCAGAAAGTACTTCACAATTGAGGCTTCCGGAGATGGAGTGACGAAGCCGCCATATGTTCGAAAATATGTTTTCTGTATCGCCATTTTCTTCTGGCCTTTGTCCATGCAGTGCATAATTTCAGAGGCATTAGTGATGAAGTATGGGTAAGTGCGCATTATTCACTGCATAGACAAAGGTCAGAAGAAGATGGTGATACACCAAACAGATTTTCAAACATATGGCGGCTTCGTCACTTCTTCTTCGGACGTCTCATTATGTGTGACAAACATTGGGATACGTCGTAGCCAATGTCGTAACATCGCTTCCCGTTGCGTTGATCAGCGAAGTTAAGTGATAATAGGAGACCGTCCTCTGCTTTCAGACTGTGTAACGACTCGTTGTTCGGATCCCACGTAAAGCTGTATGTCCCCTCCGTCATATGACCTTAAATATTTCAAAGGAGGTTAAACAACCACTATCTTTACATTGTGACAAACAAACATGTTATAAGAGCGGGGGTATTGCTTGGGGCTTTACTATTTTCATTGAATTTCCCAGGATCGACAAATTCAACGACCGAAAGTCACTTCAAGCTAACCCAACCCAGTCTAACCTAACCTAACCTAACCTAACCCAACCCAACTAAACTTAATCAAACCTGCAAATGCAATATATATATATATATATATATATATATATATATATACACGCACGAGAAAAATTTCATAAAATATTACAAGGAAATGTATAGAAGAATTGAGGGGTCGCGCGTCTTAAGGTACCGAAGCGCCACCACAGGCGAAAACGTGTTTTTCATGGATATCACTATTTTCACCCTTCCCCTATCGCGTGGTTTGGGTTATAAGACCTTACGACACTAGAAGTATGGTTGAAAACCTTGTGAAGCGAACTACTTTTTCACCTCTATCGCCAGCCAAAAGTTCACCCAAAGTTCGGTATAAGAAAATCAAAAAATTAAAAAAATATATATAAAATATGAAAATCTATTCCAAAAACTCATCAACATCTTCATTAGCATACTTAGAACTCTAATTTAGCCAAAAATGAACGTTCTAGCTCAATTAATAACAGAGATACTATTGCCAGAATATTGCTGAACTTTGGAGGCGATTTCTGACGAATTTTAATTTTAGCGCTTAGGTACCTTAAGACGCCGGACCCCTCAATTAGTAAAGAAAAAGGACTAAAATTATAATAAATCCTGCTTAGGATTCTGTTTTGGGGGTTAATCTGTAATTATATTCAAGGATTATTAAATTTTAAATCTGATTTAGTATGAGAAGACATAATAAATCTGTGTTCAGAGATAACATAGGGGTTCCAAAAAACCTTAGCCCCCCACCATTTGCAGCTTACATGTTTACTTATATCGAAACAGTTTTTAGTGATTATAAAAATATATAAAATTCTTTATTTATTGCAGGTATTAAAATTATTCTAGCTGATAGTGATAATATAATGGCTTCTCAATTAATTGGTGATTCGGAGAGGCAACGTGTGATAGATCGCATACGAGCAATAACATTTCGGGAAGCTCGTGATGCTGGATCCACCTTTATAACACGTTCATGGGTTGCCAAAAAGTTGCGAAGAAGTGAGGACTTCGTCGAAAGAAATTGGAATAAAACTCTGGATGAATGTGAAATGGATACAACCAAATCTGGGCGCCTAAATTTGCGACTCTCAGGAAACAGACATCATTGAAAGCGGTACGCGTAAGCGGAAATACAGCTGTACTAAACTTTCTAGAGAGATTGAAGTGTTGAGAGGAAAGATCGTTAGTGGTGAGATCATTCGACTGTACTGTCATAGGCAAGGTTTAAAGCCTTGGCATGAACTTCCAAAGCCAATAAAACTCAACTTAACATCGATGACAGAATGTGGTTTGCCCATTATCTTGAAGATTGGGATGTGGATGATTTCATGCATTTAGCTGTCTCCGATGAATTTTTTTGTTTACGTAACACGTTGGCTTAACTACCAAAATGATCGAGTGTGGGCCACAACACCAGATGAAATCGATGACAATGAACATTATCGCGAATAATTAAAAAGTCCAGACTGCGTTGGTGTGTTTGTTTTGTTCACTGCAAAGCAGCTCGTGTGGGTGCTGAAGCCAAATGGTCAGAGTTGGGATGGACAGTATTTTCGTGATATTATTCTATCCCAGCATGTCATTCCTTTTCTAAGAAACCCAAACAATGTTATGGATGTCGATCAGGTGACACTTCTGCACGATAAGGCCCCCTGCTTTAAGGCATTAGCCACTCAACAGTTGTTGCGGAACCATGAGATCGATTTCTTTGGAAATGAAGAATGGCCAGGAAATTCTCCTGACCTGAACGTCTGTGAACACATTGGATCAGTTATAAAGGACAAGGTTGAATGTCTCTTGTTTCAAGAACCTGCAGCAAATCGATTTTCGAAGGATACAATGACGCAACACATTGAAACTGTTTTAGTAAATTTGCGTAACGATCAAGATCTATTCGTCACTTTTGGCAAGCTAACCAAAGCGAATTCAGGCTGTCTTGGAAGCCAATGGCGGGAACACCAAGTTTTAATTGTTTCTCATTAAATGCACGATTAAATTCTCTTTTGTAAGGTATGTTTAGTTTTACTGTTTAGTTTTACTGTACCTCTAATGGTTTAGGCCATGGGCTGGGGGGGGGGGCTAAGGTTTATTGGAGCCTCGTACATAAAGTATCACTTTCGAGTTAGTTTTGTTTGTTCATCCTATAGACTCTTTAATTTGTTTACTTACTTATAACGTCTTTTACCTTCTAGACGCGTCTGGAGATATTTTATTTAGTGTGTTTGGCATCCCGGTTAGGTTTGTGTTTTGTACACGTGATTTGTTCTCATTTACATTTTATCGCATATCTGATTTTTATATATTGATTGGCGTTCGATGATTTTAATTCCGAGTTAAAGACACTTATTCCATCCAAATCAAACTTGACTTTTTACATTTCCATAAAGTCACACTTCACTATATTCACTCGCGTAACTTTATGAATACCCTGTACTTCGGTAACAAATGGGAATTCTAATTGTGTAAATAGTCATTCTAACTTGTAAAACAAGTATATACGATTCGCTACTGCATTGTTTCGAATTAAACAAGCGTTGAGCCTGTTTTAGAGTTTTATTTATTTGCGTAATTTGGAAAGGAATAGGATTCATCCTTTTAGTCATTTTAAAAATAACTGTTCGCAATCATTTTCGATGACTACTACTCGTAGTCATTTTTTACTTTCGATGACTACGTCTCGTAGTCATTTTTCACTTTCGATGGCTACTTCTCGTAGTCATTTTTCACTTTCGATGGCTACTTCTCGTAGTCATTTTTCACTTTCGATGGCTACTTCTCGTAGTCATTTTTCACTTTCGATGGCTACTTCTCGTAGTCATTTTTCTTTCGATGGCTACTTCTCGTAGTCATTTTTCACTTTCGATGGCTACTTCTCGTAGTCATTTTTCACTTTCGATGGCTACTTCTCGTAGTCATTTTTCACTTTCGATGGCTACTTCTCGTAGTCATTTTTCACTTTCGTGGCTACTTCTCGTAGTCATTTTTCACTTTCGATGGCTACTTCTCGTAGTCATTTTTCACTTTCGATGGCTACTTCTCGTAGTCATTTTTCACTTTCGATGGCTACTTCTCGTAGTCATTTTTCACTTTCGATGGCTACTTCTCGTAGTCATTTTTCACTTTCGATGGCTACTTCTCGTAGTCATTTTTCACTTTCGATGGCTACTTCTCGTAGTCATTTTTCACTTTCGATGGCTACTTCTCGTAGTCATTTTTCACTTTCGATGGCTACTTCTCGTAGTCATTTTTCACTTTCGATGGCTACTTCTCGTAGTCATTTTTCACTTTCGATGGCTACTTCTCGTAGTCATTTTTCACTTTCGATGGCTACTTCTCGTAGTCATTTTTCACTTTCGATGGCTACTTCTCGTAGTCATTTTTCACTTTCGATGGCTACTTCTCGTAGTCATTTTTCACTTTCGATGGCTACTTCTCGTTGTCACTTTTGACGATGCGATTTTGAGTTCAAGTACTGTTGCCCAAATTTGAAGAGCTCTGAAAAGTCGAATAACTGCATGATAACTAGAATAATTTGATTTGGCAGTTGCTATAAAAAGAGAATAGAAAAAATGGCGACAAACAAAAGAAAATGTTTGTCAAAAAAAAAAAAAAAAAAAAACGAGAGAGAAATAATATTAAGAGTAAAAATAAAGAAAGCAAACAAAGAAAGGGAGAGGGGGAGAGGGAGGGAGGGAGAGGAGAGAGAGAGAGGTTTGTGATTGACGTTAGGAAGGAGGTTAAACAAAGGTCGTGTGGCGGAGAGGACACGAAGCTTTATATGGGATACGTACCGTTTATGGGTCGCTACATCATCTAAATGCAAAGGACGGTCCACCATCCAACTACTGAACACGCATAAAGTCGTTTAATCTTGCTGATCTAATGGGAAGCGGTGTCGAGACGTGACCACGACGAAGCCCTGAACAAAGAGACTCTCTCATGTTTGAAGGAAAGAGAGCGAGCGTGAGAAAGAGCGAGGGCAGTCTCGGGTCACGCGCATACTTGTCACATCCATCAATCACACATCACCCAGGAATTTTTTCTTCGTAATTATATACAGGGTGGGCCGTAAGTTTCCATACATAGGAAAAATTAAACGTTTGTTTTTATGTTTCAGATACCCTAAGAATATGCGTTGTAAGATCTTGTTTACTGATGAAGCAAATTTTTACGTCAATGGAGAGGTTAATCGGCAAAACATACGTTATTGGAGTAATGCTAACCCTAACTGGCTGAGTCCGACGAAGATGCAAGGTGCCGGTAAAGTGATGGTGTGGGCCGGGATATGGGGTGACAGAATTATTGGACCAATTTTTTTTGTCAGTGGAAATCTTAATGCCGAAAGGTATCTTAACATGTTGCAAGAAGAGATTTTCCCATCCCTGCTAAACGAGGAAGGTAACTTCCCAGTTTACTTCCAGCAAGATGGAGCTCCACCTCATTATGGTCTTCACGTGCGTCGGTATTTGGATCAGCAGCAGTTTCCGGATGCTTGGATTGGTCGGCGTGGTCCTGTGGAGTGGCCTCCCAGATCCCCAGATCTCACCCCCCTTGATTTCTATCTTTGGGGGCACTTGAAGGCCATGGTGTATCAGGAAAAGATACGAGACATAAATCATCTAAAGGAACGTATCACCAACGCCATTACAAGCATAACGTCAACTGTGCTAATGCGTGTTCATCAACAGTGGGGAACACGTATTGAAATGTGTTTTCAAAACAATGGCAACCATGTAGAGCATATTATATAAAATAAAAATGGTTGTCCATAAAAAAATGTTTATTTTTCCTATGTATGGAAACTTACGGCCCACCCTGTATGTATATATATATATATATATACACACACACACAACACACACACGTAAATAATCTTAAACAAATGCACAAACATTATTCTGGGCATTAAAATTCACGCCTGATTCGTGACTGATTGGTTTCTGACAAGTGCGCACGTTGTATAAAAATAAGAGAAAGTAAGAAAAGTAAAGTGAGAAAATGATGAAATATAAACGTCGTGTTTTTAATTAAAAAAAACATTAACTAAAATTTGAATCGGTTACAAAATTATTCAAATGTTTTTTATTACTTTTATCAACAAAGTTGTATGAGATGGATCCAGGTCATGTTGAAAAGTAAATGGTTCGTCTCCGTATAGCTGTTCTGCAAACTCTACCATGGAGTGTTCTAAGATTTCTTCATAAACGTGACTATTGACAGTTCTACTTACAAATGCGAGTGACCCCATTCCATTTTCATTCGTGCAACCTCGCATGATTTGTATATATACACAAGTATATAATTTTGTGTGTGTGTTGCAGGCAAGAACATAAAATGTTCTCTGCTGGGTACACGAGAAATTAATATTGTCCTTGTTCTCGCCACTCTGCAGGAGGGGTGCTCGCTCATGTCCTGATGAAACCGTCGCTTTGGACAGCATCACGCTCTACCATATGGCACACCCCCCGAAGCAGTCTGCTGTTGGAAAGCAGAACTCTGGTTTACAAGGTTCAGGCCAACCTGAGATTGACCGTACTTATGCAAACGAGATGCATGAAGAGATTGTAGACACCAATCGACCAGGGGAGTACTCCGGAAGGAAGGGGGACGCTAGGCAGGAGACGGAGTGCTGGAACTCCCGTTTCTCCTGTCACTGTCCTTTATAGCTGACCTTTTTCTGTCTCATTTGCCCTGTGAGCAGTCAGTCCAGCATGCTCTCAAACATACACTTCTCCCTCTATTCTTCACTACACACCTGCATTTTACACGCTAGACAATCTTTTCATAATTTATATAAAAAAAAAAATGGCATCGTGAGCCTCGAAGACCTTGATTTTGGCTCTCTCTCTTATAAAGAGGGACGTCCTTGGCCACTCTTTTCTACATAAAAGAAAACTTCAAACTAGCAAGAATTGTCAGCATGTTATAAAGTTACCCATTAGCAGCACGCGGAGCCTTAGACAAATCTTTGAAATTGTAGGGAACCACATATATACTTTGAGACTTGTAAACCCGAGTTGTGCTTTCCAATGGAAGACTGCTTTGGGCCATGTGCCTTTTAGTACAGAGTAATGCTCTCCAAGGTGTCTTCATCAGGAGCGACTCCTGCAGAAGCGAGTACCCCTTTTGCAGAGTGGTGAGGGTAAGGACAAATATACATACACTGCATGCTCGTATATATGTGTGCGTGTGTAAATTTCCCTCGTTTATTAATAAATGCGAACGTGGAAGCAAGGCTTTTTAATTTTTACTCGGTTACAGCACATTTGCAGCCTACGTTGATACATTGCATGGGAAAATTTATATAAATTCTAATTTATTTTTCCTCGGAGTGGGAGATTCTTTTCCTATTTTCATTTTTAGTTGCGTATTTCATTCTTATGGGAAGGGATTTGTTACAGAAAATCCATTCATTTAATTTTTAACGAGTCATTTGAATCTTTAACAAAATACTAAACCGAGTCAAGTGACTACGAGTAAATTTAGCCGCCATTGATTAATTACAGGACTAAAGAGTTTATTTCGTAAACGGTGTTACGTGAACCTCAGGAGGGTTGCGTGACAGTGTTATTGTGCTGGCATCTACATATATATAAAATATATTAATATTACAGTAGATTATAAATAAATAAAAGTTCTGTATGCATTGTTTAAGCTGCTTACTGTGCTCAGGTTCAACAAACTAAAAGTTTTCATTCCGTCAGATGTGAAAATTAATAATTTCTGATCGAAAATTCGATTAGAAAGTTTGAAAACTTCCATAAAACGCCAAAGCAAATTTAATGATTATCCCAGGCTTTGTAGATGATACAGGGTGATCCATAAAGGTGTTCCCCCCAACAAAAAAATATATTGGTGTCGAGTTATTTCTGCTAACACCTTGGATATCGCTGTTATTTTCTGCCCTTATTTAAAATATGCAATTTTCTTTTTATTTAACTTCTCAAGCAGACAGTCCGAGCGAATTTATTGCACGATGATTTTTTTTTCAAGATTTTATGGGAACCGGAAATGCAAATAGTTTTTCAATTAGAGAGAGAGGGGTTCCTGTTATTAAACAAGTTTATTTTTCTTTCAACTATTATAGTAATAGTAAAAAACTGGATAGAAAAGTATAGGGATTCCTCCCCACCCTCCCTTCCCTCCCTGCCAGAAGCGGGCTATGTCGTAGCCAATGTCGTAACACAGCTTCCCGTTGATCAGCGAAGTTAAGCGACACTGGGTCTGGGTAGTAGTTGGATGGGAGACCATCCTCCGTGTCCAGATTATGTAGCGACCCGTGGTTCGGATCCCACGTAAAGCTGTAGGTCCCCTCCGTCATATGACCTTAGATGTTGTGAAGGAAGTTAAACAACCCCAATCATTATTATGGTTGAAGAAAATACCTTGGCCTTGGGAAAGTAGCCAAGGAAATTTTACAAGAAAGTGGAGAGTATATAAGGTAGTCTATAATTACGCATGCACACACAAAAACCGCGCTGGCGAACTCTTGCAGAGTTACGTTATGTTTTAGTCTTAAACCATGAGAGTATTCGGTATTTTCTCCAGCCTATTTTTAAATACATTTACACTTTGGCTTGAAACAACCTTTAAGGGAAGTTGGTTCCAGATATTAACTATTTTATAGAGAAATTGCCGCAAATAGAGGTACTAAATGTCTTTAGTTCCAGTTTAAACCCATTATTTCTTGTCGGATTGGCATTAAATGAGAATAAATTCCTGTAGTGTACCCTGTGTAATCCAGTGAGCATCTTGAAGACTTGAATAAGCTGACCGCGCAACCTCCTCGTCTCTAAGGTAAACAGATTTCGGCGCTCCAATCTCTGTTGGTAGTTTTGCATTCTCAGTGAAGGGATCAATTTTGTAGCCCTTGCTCGTACCTTGCCAACCTTTCTATATCCTTCCTAAGGGATGGAGACCAAAACTGCGCACAGTATTCCAGTTGAGGTCTGACTAGTGAATTATAAAGAGACATTACAGTCTCCTTGTTCCTAAACTGGAACTGTCTTTCAATATGACCTAATACTTTTAAGGCCCTCTTTTCGACTTCTGCACAGTGCTTCGACGGTTTCAGATCATTACTAATATAGACTCCTAAGTCTTTTTCTAGATCAATCTCAGTCAAGTTCCTTCCCAAGGGAGAGTAATTGGTCTTCGGATATTATAACCTATGTACATTACCTTATATTTGTCCAAGTTGAATGGCATCTGCCAAGTAGCAGACCATTCGCCCATTTGAAGTGTTCTTACGCCCTTTTCATTACCTACACTACTTCCTAATTTCGTATCGTCTGCAGCTTTGGAAATTGTGCTTAGGAGCCCGACGTCTGTATCATTAATATAGATGATAAAAAGTAAAGGACCCAGAACGGAGCCCTGTGGGACACCACTGGTGACGGGCACCCACTCCGAAGTCACTGCATTTATTACCACTCCTGCTTTCTATCTTTTAACCAATCTTCAATCCAGTTGGAAACGAGCCTGGTGATTCCTAATCCTCTAACTTTAGCCTTCAATCTCGCATGAGGAACTTTGTCAAAGGTTTTTTGAAAGTCGAGATACACTATATCTATTGCCTTATTTGCATAGTATAGAGTATGTATATTATGGAAAAATTATATAAAATTTAAATAGTTTTCTGAACGAGTCTGATTGAAATGCGACTTAGGTAGTTTGTAGGCTCTATTTCTCTCCGTAATAGCATTGCTAATTTCGTTGTTAAAGCATTTCGGCGACTTTGTTGACAAGGAAACTATTTTAGTGGGTATAAAAGTGTCCTGTATTATTCTAAATTGATCAATATATGAGCTCCAGGTCATGACTCCAGATTCCTGGGATCTTGGGAGCATTGCTCCAGTAAATTTGACCATGAGAAAAAGTAAATTTGGGTTTGGGTTTTGTTCATCCGCTAGACGTTATGCAATTTTTTTGCGTATACGTTCTTGTACAAACCAATTTTTTTAAATTACAAATTTAGTTATTTTAAGTTTAGTTGGTAATTCCATATTTAACAATTATTTTTATTTTTTGTTAAGCTTCAATGTTTTGATAATTAAAATTTTATTAAAACGTATATTTTTTTAATATAAAATTATCAGGATTGGACTATGTTCCATTGATCTCGGCCAGGTTTGATAAATTGGCCAGATAATTACTTGTGCGGTTTTAAGTAATCCACCATGACTCTAGAATTGAAAAGTTTTGTTAAGTTTAAACTTACTTTTACTTACTTTAACTTACATACTTTTACTTACTCTTCCTTACTTTTACTAAGTTTAAAGCACTTACTTTTACTTACTTTCATTGTACTATATTTACTTACTTTTACTCACTTTTACCATACTATATTTACTAACTTTACTTATTTTGTATTTTTTCAGGTAGTCAATAATCAATAATGGATCCTAATATTGATGAAGTTCGAGAGAAAAGTGAGTGTGTTAAAAGGGGTTACTTTTGGTCAATGCAAGAACAAATATTCAAAGAAGCAAAACTGGGAGGAACATTTTAATTCCAAAAAAATATTTGTTACAATACAAGAGGTCCCAGAGTTTGGGCCCACAGCTTAGATATTGCAGTAAGAAATACCAGGATGAAGTGCAGCAAAGAGATACGGCAAAGTAGTCATTTAGTTTGTTCACAAAATGTGCTAGTGCTAGACCTCAGAAAAATGAACCAACTTCATCAACTGCTAATCTAGAAAATGAAACTTTTTCACTAGATGTTTCACAGACTGAAGAAAGTGCTTCTCCTCCACCTAAGAAACAAAAGGTAAGTGAGGAATCTGCGCATCAGACTAACAAAACTGCTTTAGAGGAATTTGAAAATTCCCAAATCCAGAAGACATGAATGCAATTTTGCGCCTAACAAAAGAAACTCACCAAGCTGTTGTGGTTAATAAAGGGAAATCAAATATGCCTTCAAGTTCAAGTGTTGCATCCAAATCTAATAAAGCAAAAAGCAACAAATTTGACATTTCCATAGCCCATTTAAGCAAGTGTAAATCAATACAAGAAATCCTGAACAATGATTTGATCAAATCTACATTCAAATTGGTGGAAAAGAAGGATCTAGGGCATGCTGATGATTCATTTTCAGTACCAAGTGATATAATGGAAAACATTGCAAATAGTGACACTAATATGCCTGATGTAGATACAGCTGTTGAGGATGAAGATGATGATAATCAAGAAGATATTGATGATGCTTCTGATGATAAAATGTTTACATTATATTGCATAGCTTGCACAGACCCAAAGCATGTGCTTCAGACAAACATTCTAACATAAAAGGTTACTTCAATGTTAAAGATTTAACCTATGTATGCAAACAAGGAGAAAATCAAGAGAGATGGTTTAGAAATCTGAAAAACCCACCTGAAGAGACATTTAATTAAACTTCAGCATCATCAAAGAGCTGCTGTTTATGAAGTGATGAAAACATCTTCTCGGAACACTACTAAACGCATAGAAGACTTATGTGGCAACATCTTATACTACATAATGAAAACAAACACTGCATGGGCTCTATATCCAGTACTTCTAGCTGTATTACATAGGTCAGGTTGTGAGGTTGGAAATTTGAATCATAGCACACATGCGTGCGAGGCAATTTGTGAGCTATTAGATAATCAATTTAAAGAACAAACTGTAAAGTGGTTCTTAGAACAAACTTCAGTAACAATAACAGCTGACATTGGATCAATTTTGGGATTAAGCATGCTAGTTGTATTAGTTATGAGTGAAGAAGATAAGACTGTAAAACTTGCTGGGATAAATTTAGTACGCAGCAAATCAGGAGTTTATTTGGCCAATGAAATTTTTGATGTGTTGAAGTCTCCTAATCACTTGAAACTATCTGAAGAAGCAATTAAATCCGTGTATATGTATGTATGTGTATATGTATCTGTGTGTGTATATGTATGTGTGTATATGTATATATATATATATGTGTGTATATATATGTGTGTATATATATATGTGTATATGTATGTGTATATATGTATATGTATGTATATGTATATGTATATATATGTATATATATGTATATGTATATATATACAGACCGTGCATGGAACAAGGAACTCTTCTGGGAAAATTAAATCCACTGTAGTCCGAATAAGTAATGGTAAATGACAAATACTATAGTTTTTTCTTTTTCATGATGTTAGCCCGACGTGGGCAACGGGTCACGCGCAAAGAGGCACCAAAAATATAGCTTCCCTCGCCAGCTATTTGGACTAGAGTGAGTTTAATTTTCCCAGAAGAGTTCCTTGTTCCATGCAGTCTGTGTGTATCATGAAAAACCTCAGGGAACCATTCTGAGTTCAATCCCATATATATATATATATATATATATATGATGAATAAAACCACGAAGGAAAAAGAAACACAAAGGGGTGCTCAAGCGCTTTCGTCTAATGACATCCTCAGGAACACTGGAGTGAAAGGACAGATCAAGGCAATATATAGGTTACAAAAATAAACATACAACATACACATCACATATATATACATATAATATATATACATATATATATATATATATAAATATAATATATATAGTAAGCATAGAAAAAAATTGTGGGGAGGAGCAACATTTATATGGTCACAGAAGAATAAAGAAATAAAATAATATAAATATAAATTGAGAAAAAATTAATTACAAAATAGTGCCTTAGTGATATATATGTCACAGCCTAAATAATCATAAAGAAATAAACAGGCAAATAAAAAAAACCCATAAATACATATACATACATATATATATATATATTATATACATATATATACACATATATATATATATATATATATATATAAAGACACTTTTAGCACTTTGGCCGACCTTCCATATAAATTCAAATGGCTTTTTATGGAACAGGTCACAAAAGAATAAAGAAATAAAAATAAATATAAATATTGTAAGTAGAGTCTACCAATTCAAGCTCAAGAGGGAGGTTTTTACAATCGATTTAATAGATGCTGCCAAAATGATATATGTCACATTATTAAAAAATAAAATTGAAAGATAAATTTTAAGAGAGGCACACCAATTTATAAGGGAAAAAATTACCACATATGCATATTATAGTCACAAACGAATACAAAAGTACAAATAAATATAAATTGGAAAACAAAATGATCCCTAGATGATATATAAAGAACAATAAAATATATATACAACCTATTACGGTATATATACGAAATATAAACGCAATATATACAGAATATATATATATATATATATGCATAAGGGAAAAAAATTACCAAATTTGTTTTTATAATTATTGTCTGAGAAAACGGTAGGTCGCAAAAGAATAAAGAAATAAAAATAAATATAACTTGAAAAAATTACAAATAATACACGTACACATATATACCCGCATACCCAAATATATATATACATATACACACATATATACAAACACACACACACACACACACATATATATATATATATATATATACAAGCTTGACCTTCACGAAATGAGAAATCATCCCGCAGAACCTTTGTGAGGTTGTAAGGTAAGGTAAGGTACATACACATATACATATATATATATATATTTAACTGCATACATACATACATACATACATATACACACATACATACATACATATACACACATATACATACAAACACATTTAACTGCAATGACCACACACATACCACATACACATACATACATACACATACACTCATACAGCAAAAAATTGAAAAATAAAATTGTAAGGGAAACAACCGACAAAAACAAATTTTTACCAAAGATTTAACAACCTGCCCTTTTTGTTTAAATCCATTCTGAAGGAATTCAGAGCAACGGGATCAAGTTGAAACAGACCTTTACTCATGTTAAGGTTATTTGTAAGTTGAATTATAGCCGACTCAAGAATATTTCTATTAACAATGTTGCTAGAGTGAAACAAAACTGAAACATTATTCCAATCAATACAATGGGATAACTCTGACAAATGGACAAAAAGGGCACTGGACAACTGTCCCGTTCTAACGGAATATTGATGCTGTTTTACACGCGTTTGCAAATCCTTTCCCGTCTGACCTATGTAAAAGGAATCACATTGCTTACACCCAATTTTATAGATAATGCCTAAATTATTGGTAGGGCTATTTTTTACTATGATGTTTTTCACAATATTGTTATATGAAAAAACTACACTGATATCCAAAAGTTTAAGTACATTAGCAATGCCTAAGAAGCCCGGGAAAAATGGAAGTACTAAAATATTCTTTGACAAGGTGCGAGTGTTATTATTCACACGATAGAAGGTTCGTTTAGCCTTATTAAGACAAGATTCCATGAACGCCGATGGGTAACCGCCGATAATAACACTCGCACCTTGTCAAAGAATATTTTAGTACTTCCATTTTTCCTGGGCTTCTTAGGCATTGCTAATGTACTTAAACTTTTGGATATCAGTGTAGTTTTTTCATATAACAATATTGTGAAAAACATCATAGTAAAAAATAGCCCTACCAATAATTTAGGCATTATCTATAAAATTGGGTGTAAGCAATGTGATTCCTTTTACATAGGTCAGACGGGAAAGGATTTGCAAACGCGTGTAAAACAGCATCAATATTCCGTTAGAACGGGACAGTTGTTCCAGTGCCCTTTTTGTCCATTTGTCAGAGTTATCCCATTGTATTGATTGGAATAATGTTTCAGTTTTGTTTCACTCTAGCAACATTGTTAATAGAAATATTCTTGAGTCGGCTATAATTCAACTTACAAATAACCTTAACATGAGTAAAGGTCTGTTTCAACTTGATCCCGTTGCTCTGAATTCCTTCAGAATGGATTTAAACAAAAAGGGCAGGTTGTTAATCTTGGTAAAAAATTTGTTTTTGTCGGTTGTTTCCCTTACAATTTTATTTTTCAATTTTTGCTGTATGAGTGTATGTGTATGTGTGTATGTGTGTATGTGTGTGGTCATTGCAGTTAAATGTGTTTGTATGTATATGTGTGTATATGTATGTATGTATGTGTGTATATGTATGTATGTATGTATGTATGCAGTTAAATATATATATATATATGTATATGTGTATGTACCTTACCTTACCTTACAACCTCACAAAGGTTCTGCGGGATGATTTCTCATTTCGTGAAGGTCAAGCTTGTATATATATATATATATATATGTGTGTGTGTGTGTTTGTATATATGTGTGTATATGTATATATATATTTGGGTATGCGGGTATATATGTGTACGTGTATTATTGTAATTTTTTCAAGTTATATTTATTTTTATTTCTTTATTCTTTTGCGACCTACCGTTTTCTCAGACAATAATTATAAAAACAAATTTGGTAATTTTTTTTCCCTTATGCATATATATATATATATATATATATTCTGTATATATTGCGTTTATATTTCGTATATATACCGTAAATAGGTTGTATATATATTTTATTGTTCTTTATATATCATCTAGGGATCATTTTGTTTTCAATTTATATTTATTTGTACTTTTGTATTCGTTTGTGACTATAATATGCATATGTGGTAATTTTTTCCCTTATAAATTGGTGTGCCTCTCTTAAAATTTATCTTTCAATTTTTATTTTTTAATAATGTGACATATATATCATTTTGGCAGCATCTATTAAATCGATTGTAAAAACCTCCCTCTTGAGCTTGAATTGGTAGACTCTACTTACAATATTTATATTTATTTTTATTTCTTTATTCTTTTGTGACCTGTTCCATAAAAAAGCCATTTGAATTTATATGGAAGGTCGGCCAAAGTGCTAAAAGTGTCTTTATATATATATATATATATAAATATATATGTGTATATATATGTATATATATATATATATATGTATGTATATGTTTATGGGTTTTTTTTATTTGCCTGTTTATTTCTTTATGATTATTTAGGCTGTGACATATATATCACTAAGGCACTATTTTGTAATTAATTTTTTCTCAATTTATTTATATTTATTTTTATTTCTTTATTCTTCTGTGACCATATAAATGTTGGCTCCTCCCACAATTTTTTTCTATGCTTACTATATATATGTATATATTTATATATATATATATATGTATATATATATATATGTATATATATGTGAATGTGTATGTATGTATGTTTATTTTGTAACCTATATATTGCCTTGATCTGTCCTTTCACTCCAGTGTTCCTGAGGATGTCATTAGACGAAAGCGCTTGAGCACCCCTTTGTGTTTCTTTTCCTTCGTGGTTTTATTCATCATAAATACTTTTCACGTGTCACTTTCGTGAAATAATTTTTCATATATATATATATATATATATATGAACAGAAGGATCAACACAACGGCAAACATTTTCATTTATTTGTACTTCAGACGTTTCGACAAATCTTTTGTCATCATCAGTGAATTAAGTCTTAAAACCTTAAAACAAAAGTAAAAAGTGAAAAGTGAAAATTACATCAATACAATATTAAAACAATTAAAACCTTAAAGCAAAATGAAAATTGCATCAATACAAAATTAAAATCATTTAAATTTCATCACTATAAAAACTAAAATTAAATTAAATTACCTCTAAGAATTTTAAAATCTTGCTTATTAAAGAGGGGAGAAAACACCTTATGGGGTTTAAAATTATAAAAATTCTTAAGAGATGCTCTCCACTTGTTTTACCAAGTTATGAAACGAGAAATTTGGTCGGATCTCACAATTCTTCATATTCATGAGAAGATTTTCAAAGCCAGAGAAAAATTTATAAAAATTTAGTTTATAATGAGGTAGATCAAAATTTAAGCCTAACGACAATATTTCTTTCTCTCTAATACTTAAAACTCGAAACGTCCGAAGTACAAATAAATGAAAATGTTTGCCGTTGTGTTGATCCTTCTGTTCATCTGTAAGCTCCGTTTCCCTAAGAAGAAGTCAATAGCTTTGATATATATATATATATATATATATATATATATATATATATATATATATATATATATATATATATATATATATATGGGAATGAACTCAGAATGGTTCCCTGAGTTTTTTATGATACACACAGACCGTGCATGGAACAAGGAACTCTTCTGGGATAATTAAATCCACTATAGTCCGAATAAGTAATGGTAAATGACAAATACCATAGTTTTTCTTTTTCATGATGCAAGTCCGACGTGGGCAACGGGTCTCTCGCAAAGAGGTCCCATAAATATAGCTTCCCTCACCAGCTATCTGCGAAGCAGACAGGATCCAGCTTTGGGACATGGATCTAGGGTTTAAAGCCCTAGCCCCACTACATTTAGAACCTCAATATAAGTAAAAGACTCGTTGCATTCACGTCGGATTGAATAAATCAAAGAAAAAGGGGTAACTATTATATTTTTAGCCAAAACCAAAACTTAAACCTCAACTGGCAGAATTGAGCGTCCACTTTTCAAGGCACATAACATGTCCGTTTCATAATGTAGTGGGGCTAGGCTGCTTTAAACCCTAGATTCATGTCCCAAAGCTGGATCCTGTCTGCTTTGCAGATAGCTGGTGAGGGAAGCTATATTTATGGGACCTCTCTGCGAGAGACCCGTTGCCCACGTCGGGCTTGCATCATGAAAAAGAAAAACTATGGTATTTGTCATTTACCATTACTTATTCGGACTATAGTGGATTTAATTATCCCAGAAGAGTTCCTTGTTCCATGCACGGTCTGTGTGTATCATATACATATATATATACACACAGGGTGTTTCAGGAGGAAAGGTCAATACTTCGGGAGGTGATAGTATCGGTCATTGAGAAAAAAAAGTTTATATGAACATGTCTAATTCTGAATGGTTACGGAGATAGAGTTGTTTGAATCTGATGCCCGCGCAGCTCTTCCTCCCCCCACGGTGTTCCCATTCAATGGCCACCAAGGTCTCCAGACCTCTCTCCGTTAGGTTATTGTTTGTGAGGGTGGTGAAAAGTCAAGTTTACAAAAGAAAGGTGGATACACGAGACGAATTGCTCGCGCGCATTTTGGATGCTGCTGCCGCCCACATAAAGGAACGTCAAGATCAACTCGGACGAATAACATGCGATCTTCGCACACGAGTTGCAAAGTGCATTGAAGTTGACGGTGGGATTTTCGAAAACGTATTGTAAACTAACAAATTTGTCATTTCTGTATCTGATACCATTTAAAATGCCAATGTTTAATCATTAAATGTTAGAAACAGTAATTGGTTTCTCTTTCTTGATTACCATTAACAATGCTTTTGTATTTGTAGATTCAAACAGCTCTATCTCTGTAATCATTCAGAATTAGACACATGTTCATATGAACTTTTTTTCTTACAATGTCCGATACTATCACCACCCGAAGTATTGACCTTTCCTCCTGAAACACCCTGTATATATATATATATATATATATATATAATAAATAAAGAATAGTGTTCTCTTATTACCCTCTTCTAAATGCAGCATGCAGCTATGGAATTTGTTGAGTCAGTAATTTGTAACAGTAGGTCTCTGATGAAAAGAAATAATATTTTAGATATTGGAAAAATTTCCCTGCACGTTTCACTTGCAGTTCAATAATAATAATAATAATAGTAATAATAATGTTTGGTTACTTCACCTTGCTCGACGCTTAAAGTTTACAGGATAATTAATGGATGCGATGGATGTACGCTTGAAGGCAAACTACACAGTTTCAGTGATTGATTATGAAATGATGAAACACCTTTTCAACATTGTAATTATGCGCGCGCGCACGCACAAAAAAATAGTCGTGAAGTTAAAAGAAGCGTGTTGTACCTTTTACTCATTTTGGGTATCTGTATGCGAGTTCCAAACATTTTTGTTAAAACTAGAAGTAATTAGAAAATTGCAAGTCGAATACAGCTAATCATAACCGTAAAAAGTAATTTTTTTGAGTTGGTATGGCATTATTTGCAAGAATTTCTTTTAATAATTAAGTGGTTTTTTCTGTATAACCTCTGAATAACGGGTAAATGTTTCTTTCGAAAACATAAAAAAATTACATCGTTTTCCACCACAGAATAGGGTGGGCTTGAATTGCTGTAGTCACCTGAACCTGAGATTACAAAGTAGATGGTCAGCCCATCTCAACCCAAGGAAGCGGCAGGAATCGAACCCAGCACTTTCACGTTCTGAGACAAAGCCACACTTCTAAAGGTAACATTCTACGTTTGTGTTTTAGAGTTCTACAAGATCACAAATTCCCTGAAAGCCATTGTTCTAATAAGAATTTATTATAGTCAATATAACCAATGAAAACATAATTTAGGCGCTGGTCGGGTCTGAGTTCAGAGCGCTACATGGGTGCTCTGAGAGACGAGCGGGAGTCAAACCTTTTGAATAGCTAGCTAAATTTAAGGGAAAGCCACTTTGCTATGTACTTGGCGTTTATTTTTATAGGTAGAAACTAATAATATCGCTTTTATGGTCAATGCAATGAGAATTTTGACGAAAACGCCCGAGAGTCAAAAAAATTCCGAATAAACTTATAAAGAAAAGCTACATAAGTTTTTTGAGGGGTGGGATTAGGGTTGGTGATGCTTTCTTTTGCTCGTGAATATACTGTAATAGAGAAGCCACTGGTCGGGTTTGGTATCAGAGCATGGGAGTTCTCAAATGGCGCGCCTTTAATTTTTTCTCTCCACCTTACTTTTATTTCATTGATGAGAATCTCGGCATTCAAAATCTCCGAATAGAGATGTTTAATTTTGTTTGGGAAACCACTCTCGTTCTACTATTTTCTTCCTTTCACTCCTTCCCACCCGAGTTTTGTTTTTTTGTTTTAGCACGTCAAAGTAAAGGGAGTTGCTGACAGGATTGGTTAGTTAGGATAAAATAAAAATAGCGATGATCCATTTTGCCAATGAATGTAGTAGGAGGTGCTGGCCAGGTCTGGTTCCACAGCATTGGCAGTTTTCATATGATACCCCCACTGGTAGAAATGAGAAGCTTGAAGATTTTCGGGAGTCTCCGATTGACGCGTTCAATTTAAGAGAAGCTACTTGGGATATAGTCAAGGATTTTTTTTTTTTTTTTTTTTTAAGAAAATAGTGTTGCAAAAGTCATATTTTTAATGATGTAACTTTTAAACTTGTTCCATTATTAAATTTCTTAGCTTAAATTAAACAAATACGTCCGAAGAACTTCATTATTTCATTCTGACCTATTAAGTTTCGATTAAAATAATACAGTAGTTGCATGTACGAGATTTCATCTTCATTTGGCATTAACTAGTTTCCCTTCCTCTCAGTCATATGTTCGGAGTCTTGTACAAAATTGTTAATGCATTGTTGTTAATATGCGATAAAACTGTAATGTGATGTGAATGTGATGTGAATGTGATAAAACTCCTGCGTGGCCGACTGTAACTGTAGTTAGTTACTCGGCTTCCCGAATATTTGTCAGCCGCAACATTGTTTCACTGATGTAAGTAATGAAAACATTATTTTTTGTTATAAAGACAAATTAAATTTTTTATAAATTAATTTTTATTAGTTAAAGAGTTAAATGGTAAAATTTATTTTCTGTAACTTATTTCAACTCGATTAGAATTTTAATTTATAAATTGTTCATAATTCAAATTTGTTCAGTATATTTTTTACTTTTAAAAAAATAGTCCCTTTAATTTCACTAAGTCAGTGAACACATTTTCTATTTTACATACCACCGGCTGCTACGACACACACTCACAAAAGATTTATAAGGACATATATAATGGCACTGTTGAAATGTGCAGACTACACCCTTAATAAAAGAACAACTTGCCACAAGGCCCCGTGTCTTCACATTTAAGAAACAACGCTCTTGTGCAGCATAAACCATAAGGGCGAACGTGCAATTACTATTATTCTTTCGCAACAAAATGAGAATGAGAGGAACTCTTGTTCCACTGTTTGCTATTCTCCTCCTTCCCTCTAATGGCCTTAGACAAGATTATACGCAACTTAATGGCTCTATTTTAAGCTTTTAAATTTGCATTTGCTCTTCGCTCAACAGATTAGCTAGAATTCGCTTAGGTGAAGTTTAAAAAATGTAGATGACATTCTTTCACTGGTTTCCTCCTAATTCGGTTCAAGAACTGAAAATTTATGGTTTTGTATAAACTTATGTGTACGAAATTTACTTATCAAGAATTCGCAACAGATTTACAAACTTGTAATGCGAAGGTGAAGTGAATACAATTGAAAATTTCGCGTGGAAAATCGCATTGAGGATTTAAAAATTAACCTATATTTTTGGAGTGAATATTCGGTTATTAAAAAGGATTTTTCCTTTATGTATATGTAATGTAAAGAACGACGCTTGTGTAAAAGAATGTTCCGCACAAGATAAGGAGGGAGAACGAGCAAATGAAGAATGAGGTACCTCCCAGGAATCGAACCTGGGATCATCCAAGTGCCGGTCGGATATGTTAACCACTACACCAAGGACCCCGATTAGTCAGTACTCGTAATTCTCCTACATACGAGCGGAATCAAATGCCCTGAGGGAGCACCTTCGCATGCCGTACATATATGCATTTTAACTGCAAACAACACACAGTATATGTGATAAAAACCCACTCTAATAGACAGAGTTTATTTCCACAACAGTTTCGCTGCCTACTGGCATCCTCTTCGAGTGGATACAGAAAAACGAATGAACCAAAAACAAGAGGGAAAAACAGTTTAGGGACCATTAAGAAATTCACACCTAGGTTAGATCCCGTTCTCCCGACACTGGAAGGGCATTTTTATTAAAGGGACCCGCTTATGAGTACATTCGCACAAATTAAAACTATGTTCTTGTTCTAAACATACAGATTCTATTATTATTTTTTTTTACATAATTATTACATTTAATATTGCACTACTATTTACTACAGAAATTATAAATTTATTATACTGATTATTACATTGTTGTTTATTATACAGAAATTATAAATCGAAAAACGAATGGAAAAGGCGAGAAGGAAACAATTCAGAGACCATTAAGAAATTCGCACCTGAGCTAGAACCCGTTCCCCCCACCCCAGAAGGACATTTTTATTAAAGGGTCCCGCTTATAAGTAAATTCGCACAAATTAAAACTATCTTGTTCTATACATACAGATTCTATTATTTTGACATAATTACTGCATTTATTATTGTATTTAAATTTATTATTATATCTTAAATGTAATAATTAGTGTAATTTTATTACCTTTATCATCACATTTATTGCATTTATATTTATTTCCACATTTATTACTTCCATTATTACATTTACATGTATTATTACATTTAAGCGAGGTAAAAAAACAAAAAAAAAAAACGAATGAACCAAAAGCGAGTAAGAAACCAATCCAGAGACCTTTAAGAAATTCACACTTAGGTTAGAAACCGTTCACCCGACTCAGTAAGGGATTTTTTGACCAAGAATCTCATTAAAGGGTCCAACTTATAAGTACCTTCACACAAATTAAAATTATCTTGTTCTATACATACAGATTCTATTTTTTTTCTTTTGACATAATTATTACATTTATAAAGTACCTTACTTGATTCCCAATCTATAGCATGATTATTTTGGCTGGCGTGATAAAAAATGGCATTATTAGTATTACAACTTCTGAAGGCATATTTGTGTTGTTTCATACGGGTTTCAATTCTTCTTAGTTTCTCCTACGTATACTAAATTACAACTTTTACAGGGGAATGCTGTAGACTCAGGCTTGTTCCTCTTTTGCAACGTTATTCTTAACCAATTTACTTTTCACGGTAGACGAATATTTGAACGCCAGAGCAAACTTAAAATCTTTCGTCAACGGTTTTACTCTTTCTAAGCCGGCAATGTAAGGCAAACTCACATTGTTTTTGGTTAACTGAAGGTTCCCGAAGGGCATAAAAAGATTTTCTGGCTTTAAAATATGCAATTCTGATAAACCACTCAGGATATTTTAAATCCTTAAAAATGTTCCAAATCTTTGAATTTTCTGGGTCCAGCAAATGTGGGATACAAATCCTGAGTGCTTTTAGAAACATGGAAGAAATAATTGAGCTTTTAACCCCTTCATCATGATATGAAAAATACTGAATGTACGAATTACAATGAGTAGGTTTTCTATAGACCGTGAAATTGGGCTTTCCGCTTTCGTTAATGACCAAAACATCTAGAAAAGGTAATTGTTTGTCGTTCTCCCATTCATATTTAAATTTAATAGAGGGAACAAGATTATTTAATGACAAAGAAAATGTCAAAGTTGTTCCAGTGGTCAGGCCAAAATGAGAAAATATCATCTACATAACGAAACCAAATTAGATTCCTGGGACATATTATTTGCAACAATTCCGACTCATAATATTCCATATATAATGTACTCAGTATTGGGGATAAAGGGGACCCCATTCCAATACCAAAACGTTTTGGTATGGGAATAGGTAGGCGAGGAGGCGGTGTTATGTTGCATATCAAAGATAATATTGCGAACGTTATAGAAGTAAAGTCCACAATTCCAGAACCGATTGATTCGACTATAGCAGAACTTAAATTGAACGATTTCAAACTTGTTGCGGTTATATATAGGCTAAGGTAGGTTGATTTTGGAACTGTGATCTTGGACTAATCTAGATAGAATGGTATTAATGTATAAAAAACGTTGCACCAACTCATCATATTTGTGAAAATTATTGTATTTTTTGAGGATTGTTAATTATTTTTAAGTTGTAAACTTACCGAATTTTACGCGTAAAATCGCGCGCGCGGCATTCGCGCAATTTAAACAAACAAAATATCGGACCTTATTTCATCAAAATAATCGATTAAAATTCGGCTTTTTTAACAAAACGATGCTTGAAACTTATTGTAAATGCATTATAGATGTTTATTATTTTATTTTTTAATGATATTTACCTATAAAATGTATTAAATTAAGTTATTTTATGATTCGTTCATTTAATTGTGTTTATTTTCAGATATTTCATAAAAATGAGTAAAAAACGGAAGTCTGCAGTGTTAACTCGAAGTGATAGTGCCAAAAAATTCAGTGGCCAGCCTTCCCCTTTGGATAAAACAGATCCTCCTACCCTCCGCCAAGTTATTCAGTACAGTTATTTCCTCCAAAACAGTCATCCGGACTTGAAAGACTATGATATTGCTAAAATGATAGCAAAGGATGTGATTGAGATCTGGCAGGCAGTGAACCCGCGGCTGCCTCTGTATGAGGAATATTATGTAGTGAAATTGGTGGATAAAGTGTGCTTCAAGAAAGCAAGAGAGATAACAGGAAATCTCTCTCTACAGTCCAGGAGAAATCTGGAGGAAAAGCTGGATAAACTTTGACATTTCTGCTTGCACCTGTAAGCTACCTGTTCGTCCCTGTGATGACAATGCTGTGAAGTGCAAGAAAGAAAATTGTCAAACATAGCACATAGTCTGCACTTGTCAATTAGATTGATGTGTCTGTGGACCAGAGGTGCTTACCCTCCAGAACTACAGGATAAGCTTTAGCAGGCCATCAAGTTCATTGTGGAAGTGTATGCAGTCAGTTGGTTTGAGATCAAAAGGGACAGCAAGTTCTACAATCAGCAGCTGTACATCTTCAACATGATCCAGAGGATCAAGCAGCAGTCTGAAGAAATCCAGGGTGTTGTTTTCAAGAACCTGAAGTACAATGCTTTTGCCTTGCTGCCCGAGAATGTGCTGTACTCCATGATGAAGTCTGATGACTTAGATGAGAGAAGCTGCTCTCAAGAAAATTCTGTCCATCAGGTAAGCATTTATTAATTTTAAAAAAATGTGAAAAAAAAATTTGATTATGGGGGTTTATTTAATAAAAAAAAGGCCCGAGTTCTATAAATCCCCATAATCGAATTTTTTTTCACATTTTCTTATCCCAATACCCCCCTTCCCTCTGATAATGGAAATAATCTTACCTTCTTTCTGAAAAAAAATTCGATTATGGGGATTTATAGAACTTTTTTTTTTTTTTAAATCAGCAATTCTGAGACTAATAGGGATTAAATCTTAAACTGGAATAAAAAATAATTATTATTATATTATTTCTTCTTTCAGAAGTGGAAAGCCAGCCAAGAGAGGCTGAAGAAGATCACAGCCATCAACATTGAAGAACTGAGTCAGAACTAATCAGCCTTCTCAAAGTGGCATCTGTGAACCTGCTCTCACAGAAGACTTTTCTGACCAGGAGCTTCAAGAAGCATTGCTGAATGGCACCAAGCTGGAGCTGCCTGATCTGCCTTCACATTCTCAGTGTGTTGAAAGGGCCGTGAAGCTGACATCTGAAGCTTCCCATACTGTTTATGGACTCGAATCAAGGCACAAACACATTCTGGCCAAAGCCCTAAGTCGCCAGATGAGGCCTTCCTTTGCTTCTAAGGGCTCTTACAGTGAAAATTATGATGATCGTGGGATCTAAATGTGTGTATTTGACTGTACATTTTTTTTTTTTTACTTTTTTCAATAAAATTGTAACTTTTTTCAAGATTTTTTTATGAAAATAGCATGTTTTTTTCGGCCGAAAATTGCGAAAATGCGGTATTTTTCGGTACGATTTTTTGACGATTTTTGAAACGGTTTCCTCAAAAAACGGTTAAAGCTAGGGATCTGAAATATTTTCTCAGTTATTACCATATTAAGCCGTGACTATCTCAACTAGTCCAAAATCGATATCTAAAAAAGTGCGGAAAATCAACCTACCTTAATATACAGGGTGGGCCGAAAGTCTGGATCCATAGGACAATATTTATTTTAATACATAAATTACAACAAATGGTAAATACTTAAAATGAATATCAACTTCAACTAGTAAATGTGTATCCGTGATACTGTACAGTAGTTCGTATTCCAGTATAAATACTCAAATACTTTTTTTATTTCAGCCCAGAAATGGCTTCGAATCTAACAACAGAAGACCGGGTAGAACTTGTGCTCATGTACGCAAGACAGGGCGCTACACACAGAGAAGTTGCTACCGAATTCAATAGAAATCATCCTGATACTCCAGTAACACATGCGACTGTTGGCAAGTTGTTTAACGTTTCAAGAAACAGGAAGTGTACATGATCGACGGCGTTCTAGTCCTCCAAAAACTGCAACTGATGAAAATACCTCTGCAATGGTATGTGAAACTTTAACGAATAGTCCAGTAAAGTCAACAAGATTATTATCAAATGAACACGCATCTCGAGAACGTCAATTCGAAGAATTATTAAAAATCATAAATTCCATCCCTAAGTGTCTCGATGTCAGAGGCCCCCAATTGAGCATTTGTTATAATTGTTGTTTATACTGGAGTACGAACCACTGTACAGTATCACGGATACGCATTTACGAGTTAAAGTTGATATTCATTTTGAGTATTTACCATTTGTTGTAATTTATGTATTAAAATAAATATTTCCTATGGATCCAGACTTTCGGCCCACCCTGTATATATATATATATATATATAATATAGTAAACCCTCGTCCAATGCGGGGGTTACGTGAATCCGTGTTGGACAAACGTAATACCTTATGGCAGGGTCCCCAACCTTTTGTGCCGAAGAGCACATTCAAGACTACCGGTAGTGTGGCGGGCACCATTTACTTTTCAAGGCAAATTTATAGTTGGACTTAATCATGAACATAATACAGAAAAAAAACCATTTAATTCCCATGTAAAATAATGAACACAATACACAAAGAAAAACAAGGATGGGCTAACTAAGAATCTTAGAGAAATTATCAAAACGATAATTTAATTTATTTATAAAGAAATAATAATTTTCAAATAAATGAGCATCTGTTTGTAATTAACTACTAAAATTTAATAAAATGTCAAGTATGTTACATATTTTAAATATTTAGTAACTAAATATTTAAAATATGTAATATACTTAAATTTTATTAAAAATTTAAATAAAAACTATCAATCGTAGTCAGTCAGTGGTGGGCACACGCAAAAGGGTCGGCGGCACCATGGTGCTCGCGGGCACAGGGTTGGGGACCCTTGCCTTATGGGAAAATGGGGGATACGTGTACGCGCCGCGTAAAGTCTCCCATTAATACTTAGATTTTTATTCACACATACATGAGTTTCCCTACCTATATTGTATATGAAATACGCACATCATAAACAATGATATTTACACATGATAAATAAAAATATATTAAATGAAATAGCACGTATCTTTTCTTCACTCTTTCAGATGTGCGTATGGTAGACTCATTCACGTGATACTCGCGGCCATGATGTTATGCTCATACCACCACGCAATTTATCTAGAATCTTATTTTTTCGGATAATAATCATAACCTTAACGACTTTTCTTCTCTTCACTATCACTTGCAGATGCTTTACGTTTTGGTGCATACTGCTGTCTAAGGGTAATAGCAAAAATACGACAAAAACAATCCAACACAACTTCACTGAATTTAACGCGTTAGCGGGACTGAGACAAAGGGTGATGCGAGCGGTGACGCGAGAGGGAGGGAGATGAGGGAGTGTGGAGAGTGTAGAGAGAAAACACTAGAGCACGCATTGGCACGCGTACAGTACTACTGTATTAAAGCGTGTTTGGCGGACTGTGTACAGGGTGTCCCAGAATTAACTATCTATTTCAATGAAATCGGACAAATTTTTTAAAAACACACTTTTATTTATGTTTATCATGTTTAATATGTGTTAAAAATGTATACATTTCTAAATTTTTTCATAATTTTATTTTCATAATTTTTCATTATCTAGTCCAATGAAGACCGTCTGAAGTCATAGAATGGCAAAGAGACTCTCCAAAAGTTAACGTGTGGCTTGGAATGACCAAATCCAAAATTTATGGCCCATTCTTCTTTGAGGAAGCAACTGTAACAGGTACCGTCTACCTTGATATGCTTCAGCAGTTCTCGAACCACAGCTTCTTGATGATGGCATTCTTGATAATGTTGTGTTTCAACAAGATGGAGCACCATAAATTTTGGATTTGGTCATTCCAAGCCACACGTTAACTTTTGGAGAGTCTCTTTGCCATTCTATGACTTCAGACGGTCTTTCATTGGACAGATAATGAAAAAATTATGAAAATAAAATTATGAAAAAAATTTAGAAATTATACATTTTTAACACATATTAACATGATAAACATAAATAAAAGTGTTTTTAAAAAATTTGTCCGATTTCATTGAAATAGATAGTTAATTCTGGGACACCCTGTATAATAAAATTTTCCGCTTTCGGCAAATAATTGTTCGCATTTATTTTTCCGAGTATAAGCAAATTCGTGCTGGACAAACGCGTTGGACGAGGGTTTACTGTACATATATTAAGTATTTTAACATTCTTTAACATATTAAAACTTGTATGTTCGGAAGCAAAGGATTTATAATGCCATCACGAAATTGGACCGACTACAATTGCTCAAATATTTGCATTGTACTCGTAGTTATTGATTTTAATATTGAGACGGAATTAAAGCGTTTTACTTCAGTCTCCGTATTAACATTAATCTCCAGTTTTTGTCTGACTGTTTCTGCGTGCACATGTGACTTGTCTGTCTGTGCCCCCGTGGCAAATATTCCGCAGTTCAGGCTTAAAGTGATAACGAAATGCAATTTCAAGCTGCATTTCGGCTGCAAGATGCAAGGGGTTTTAGAAGAAAGGTCTAGGGAAGAACATGCGTTTATCAGTTACTAGCAACAGATGAGGCGGGGTTCCATTTGCATTTTCGATTTATATTCGTAGCCACTTTATTTTGGTTATACAGGGTGGGCCGTAAGTTTCCATACATAGGAAAAATAAACATTTTTTTATGGACAACCATTTTTATTTATATAATATGCTCTACATGGTTGCCATTGTTTTGAAAACACATTTCAATACGTGTTCCCCACTGTTGATGAACACGCATTAGCACAGTTGACGTTATGCTTGTAATGGCGTTGGTGATACGTTCCTTTAGATGATTTGTCTCGTATCTTTCCTGATACACCATGGCCTTCAAGTGCCCCCAAAGATAAAATCAAGGGGGGTGAGATCTGGGGATCTGGGAGCCACTCCACAGGACCACGCCGACCAATCCAAGCATCCGGAAACTGCTGATCCAAATACCGACGCACGTGAAGACCATAATGAGGTGGAGCTCCATCTTGCTGGAAGTAAACTGGAAGTTACCTTCTCATTTAGCAGGATGGGAAAAATCTCTTCTTGCAACATGTTAAGATACCTTTCGGCATTAAGATTTCCAACTGACAAAAATTGGTACAAAAATTGGTCCAATAATTCTGTCACCCCATATCCCGGCCCACACCATCACTTTACCGGCACCTTGCATCTTCGTCGGACTCAGCCAGTTAGGGTTAGCATTACTCCAATAACGTATGTTTTGCCGATTAACCTCTCCATTGACGTAAAAATTTGCTTC
>JAJOZX010010673.1:0-104914 GCA_023014485.1 Bathynomus jamesi | reverse complement strand
CGGGTCGGGGGGAAATAAAGGTGCTACTGTAGTATGCGGTCTACCTACGATTCGGCGGTCTACCTTTTAATTATAGCTGCTTATCTTGTTTACTAATTGTTTGTTTACATCCCATTGCCAATCGCCCTTGACGATTGGTTAGGTTTAGTCATGATATTTTCGTTAGTTTTAACGAAAATATCATGATTAAACCTAACCAATCGTAGGTAGACCGCATACTACAGTAGCACCGAAATAAACTACACTTGCTCCTTAATTTCTTTTTTTCTGATTAGCAGGAAATCGCTCTGAGTATATCAGGTAGGTGTCATCTGCATATTGGAAGCCTTTCCCTTTATGAAAGTTGTGAAAGTCATTATGTGGCTCAGAAATAGTAGGGGGCCCAAAATAACTCCGTGTGATTTTTAGTTCGGCGATGATGATATGTTTGATGTATTGGCTTCTGTTGTATAGGTATGAGGTAAACCAAGTTGGAGCAATGTAATTTATGCCATAATGAGGTAATTTACAAGTATGTTGTGGGAGAGTGTATCAAAGGCTTTTGGTAGTTCCATAAACAAGAGGACGGAAGACTATTATTAAGGTTTTTATGTAGCACGTCTAATGCGGCTGAAATCGCGTCGCTTGTTTTATAGCCCTCCCTAAAGCCACAATGATATTTCGACATGAGGTTTTCCTCGAAGTATTTCGAGAGCTGCGTGTACACAAGTTTTTCAAATATCTTTCCCAATGTAGGTGAGATGGAGATAGGTCACTAATTCGAAGGTAGTGATTTGTCTCCTGATTTGAATATGGTACAAACTCTTGCCTTTTTAAGTATGTCACGGAAAATATCATGACGGAGGGAGGAGTTGAATAATATTGATAAAAAGCAAGGCTGTGGAGTCGGTGATAAAATTTGCCGACTCCGACTCCAAAAATTTTAACATTCCGACTCCGACTCCAGAAATCTGACTTGTATAATTACGACTCCGACTCCGATGGAATGTTAAGGCCAAATTGATTACGATTAGCTTCATTAGGCCAATGGAGATTCATAAACAAGGCATTTCGTCACCACCACATGACTCATCAGGTTACTTAGTGGCTGTAACTATGCCTTAATGGCTTTTTTTTCTCTATTAAAAAATTACAATAAATCCCAAAATACAAACTGATTGAAGCTTAAACAAAATAAGATTATTATTGGTTTAGCAAATTAATAAGATGTTTTTGTATTATTATAAACATCCGTAACAAAATGTACTAACCTAAACAATTTTTGGTACTTTTGCATTATCCTCCCAACACTAATTTTTTTTTTATAACGGCTAACGCCTGCGGCTGGCTGTTTTTACCGTAACCTAATCAAACCTAACCTAACCTAACCTAACCTAATACCAACACTAATTTTTTTTATAATGGAAGTAGAGTTGCACCGATACCAATATTTTGGCCGATACCGATGCTACAAAAAAGTGCCGATACCGATACTTTTTAATTAATTGTTTTAAAATTGATTAATAAAAGTTCAAGTAAATATAATATCTCAATTAACTTAAAATGCCTTTCCCAATCCCAACTTTAGTTCCATTTAATTTCGTAATAATATAATATATTATAATATATAGCTAGAGCCTGTAATTTAATTGTTTAAATTAAATTAAGAAAATATATATATATATATATATATATATTAGGGTGGTCCAAATCCATAGGGGGAAATTTCAAAATTGTCTTAGATAGTCTCCACAAGTGTGGTTTTTGTCCATTTAGTGTCCACATGGTCTGTGCAAAATTGCAGCGTGATTGGTGAATATTTAGAGGTCGCCCCACTCTGAATATATATATTATATAATTTACTTTTTCTTCCGTAGGTCCGATGGCTCAAACTCGATCAATTCCAAAAGTTTGGCTTCTAGGGATGGCAACTGGAACTTTATCCACGTCAAGGCTCCCTACATGCCTTGACGCCCTCCTCTTGGGGCAATACCACCACATCAATCAAAAGCAAACCACCTCCGACAGTCTGAACCAGGCATGCCAGAGGGTGATTGAAGTCTGGACCCGAGCGCGGATCCCAACTCAACGGATCGACTCCTGTGTCCGTAAGCTTTCAAAGCTTTTAGACCGCTACAAACACTCAAGAAGCACAGGACCAGGCAACGTGCCAGCGATAGAATGAATGAAGACATCTTCAAAGCGGACATCCAGGAACTGTTTGACATCGCAACCAGTGATGCCATGAGCACAATCGTCAACGTTGAGGACCGAAATTTCCTGTCCATGCAGCGCAAGGACGTCAATTCTTGCAGCATGGCTGGCATTGATAAGGAAACGACTACACAAGAGGACAGAAAGCGATCCAGAATGGAGAAGGAAGCCAAGAGGAAGGCAAGGCATGAAGCAACACAGAAAGATTTGGAAGAAGCAGGAGTGTCATCAATTGATCTTTCCTCTTCTTCTTCTTCCCTTTTTTCGCAAGACGACGACGACTATAGACCATCGGTTCCGATTCCTTCTTCGTCTGAAGCTCCGGCACCAAAGCGTCCCAAGAACAAGGTTACGAACATTTTCCAATCTCCAGAAGTCATTGGAGCAATGGATCGCACCAATCTTTCTGACTGGAATGCTGTTTTCGTAACTGGAGCTGTATTACAGGCCGCGGGGCATGATCTGTCTTGGATGACGTGCTCTCGGAGCTCTATTCATCGCTACAGAGAAAGTGGGCGAGAACAGGCAGCTCGAGAAGACCTAGAATCATTCTCTCTAGAAGACCTTGTCCTTCTCCATTGGGACGGAAAGCTTCTCCCCGGCATTGAAGGGAAGAAGACGAATGTGCATCGGATAGCAATCCTTATAACATTCAATGGACAGGAGAAGCTGCTTGGTGTCCCAAAGATGAAACAAGGAACTGGAGAAGCACAGGCCCAGGCATGCCTTCAAACTATGAAATTATGGAACGTGGAACAGCATGTGAGAGGTCTCGTCTTCGATACCACTGCGTCAAACACGGGTTTACATCGCGGAGCCTGTGTCAGGATTGAAGAAGCATTGGGTCACGAGCTAGTTTGGATCGGTTGTCGACATCATATACTTGAAGTCGTACTTGCTGATGTCTTTGCCTCAATATTTGGCTCAACAGGAAGTCCTGAAACAGGCCTTTTTAAGCGATTTCAAAAGGAATGGCCATCTCTCTCCCACGAAGCATTTGTCTCAGCATCGGACAGCTTGTTCGAGAACCCTCAACTCCAAAAGATGAGAAAAGAGATGCTCACTTACTTACCTAACGCTCTTCAGGCAAGCCAACCTCGTGACGACTACAAGGAGTTCCTTGAACTATCTTTGCTCTTCCTGGGGGAAAGACTGGTGGTCAACTCTTTATCCGAGCTCCGGGTCCCATGCACCACGCGAGATGGATGGCGAAGGCGATTTATGCGCTCAAAATCTACCTCTTTCACTATCAATTCAAGCTCACAGCACGCGAAGAACGAAACGTGACTCAGCTGGCTTTATTTGTCAGTCTGATTTACGTCAAGTACTGGCATGAAGCGCCAATGGGGACACAAGCTCCTCTCAATGATCTCAAAATGCTGCATCTTCTGGAAAAATATCCACACGGAGGAGCTGCACAAGCGGCGAAGACAGCTCTAAGACGCCACCTGTGGTACTTGTCGGAGCATCTGATTGGACTGGCCTTCTTCGATAATAGGATCGATCCTGATACCAAAAGGAGAATGGTTCAACACCTCCAACATCCCCAAAAGAATGGCTGCCCCCGACGAATCGACATGGCGGAAGCTGGTGTTGAAAATGATGTGGCATCCTTCGTCACGAAAAGGACATTGACCCTCTTTGATGCCTTGAAAGTTGGAGGTAAGGAGGAAGCGCGCCAGTTACTTCAAAAGATCCACGGGAATGGCCAAATGACAAGAACTACAGGGAACTTAGAGATCGCGCCTTAAAGATGAAAGTCGTCAATGATGCTGCCGAGCGAGGTATTGCTCTCGCACAACGCTACAATGACACTTTGACACGAAACGAGGACCAGAAGCAGTACCTCCTACAACTCGTAGCCGCCCACCGAAAACAGATACCAATACCATCCAAGGCGACTCTGATGCAGAAGAAATAATGAAGATACACCCATTATCATGTCCTATTGTCTTACTGTTTTCTTTCATATTCTTTGAGAACCAAAAAAAAATTTAGTTATTCAGTTGTCTATATATTTTCCCAAATTTTCAAAAAGGGGGCAAGTGGGGCGACCCCTAAATATTAACCGAATAACGTGAAACTTTGCACAAATACTGTCCACACCAAGAGGCATAAAACCAACCTTGTGGAGAGAACTTAGTCGATGCTTTAACTTTTTGGACCACCCTAATATATATATATATATATATATATATCTTATTATATAAAGTTCTAAACGAATGCATATAATGGTAGTGTATTATCAATAACTTTACACACGAGATTCAAGCATTCAAGCAACTGAATGGTTTATTATGATTATGCATGCCGCGTGGTGCCATCTATGAACAACTTTACAAAACTTTCATTTTTACTGAAAACTATTACTGTAATTTGAAATTGTATATTTATATGATACTGTACTACTGTATTGAATATTTGTAATCTTGTATAGGGGCCTATAGTTACATTTTATGATTTTTTGTTTTGTTAGTAAATGTAAACATTGCTAATTTTGATAAAATATATATTAAACAACTAAATAAGATATTACTGTATACTAATAAAAAAATTTAATAATATATAAAATAAGATAATTTCTTCAAAAAACAGTAATTCAAAGTATCGGTATCGGTTTTCAGAACAGTATCTACCGATACTTTGTGAAAAGTGGCCGATACCGATACATCGGTGCAACTCTAAATGGAAGGAAAATAAAGTACCAAAACCAAACCAACATTATATAGAAAAATTAGTGTTGGGAGGATAATGCAAAAGAACCCAAGTTTTGAATATCCTTATTATTGTTAATTAATTAATTATAATCCTTATTAATTATAAGCAACTATATTTACATTATTTATATTTATATATTATATATTAAAACATTAGGTTAAATCTATTTTATTCATAAAATTGAGCTAGGCCTATGCTGCTATGGTTATAGTTGAAGGATTTGCACCGACTCCGACTCCATCCAACTATGCACCTCCGACTCCACTCAAAATTGACCGACTCCATGACTCCGACTCCACAGCCCTGACAAAAAGTATCTGATAAAGTATCTGAGCAGTATTTAAAGACAGCGTTTCAAATAGAATCGACGTGACGTGACTTTTTTAAGGGTGGAAATAACCGTTTTGACATCTCTAAGGAAGAGAGGAGAAAATATGAACTGGGGGATTATCAAGATGATCATCGTAGCTGAGAGAGATCAGCTGTATTTTTTCTCTTTCCACGGTAGTAAAGTACTTATTTAGATTCAATAGAATCTGACATTAATGTAAGGCAGTGATTTGTGTACATGGAATGGGTTTACAAGTGTAAATTAAATCCCCCACCTCCTTTTCTGCCGTTACTATACGTCTGAAAACATTTACACCCATGCAAAGGGTATAAGTCTTTAGTTTCTTTTATGTGACTTTCTGTGAGGACTATGATAGAGAATTGTGTTCCGATTAATTGTAATGAATTTTGTAGCTCTTCAAAATTGGCAGGTACGCTTTTTATGCTCAGAGTTAGTATCATAAACTTATTGAAATTTAGATGGTCGGAACCTGTCATTTATATCGTAATAAACACACTCGAACGCAGTTCTAAAAGTCTTGGAAGGTCTTTCAGGGAACTATGAGACACGGTTACGAATTCGACTAGGAAGAGAAAGCAATAAAACTTTAGAGAAGCTGAAAGGAAAGGAAAATTTGGGTAGGATGTTACAAATAAAGTAGTATACACTATACAGTAAGGCCTTTTTTCTGTTTGGGAGTCGTATTGATTGAGGTCTTCTGACAGTAGCATGAGCGAATGAAAATGATAGTAGTACCATAAAAATAATAGTAATCTAAGTAACCACAACAATAGTAGTAATAATAATAGATAGTGATAAGCTGATAACTAATAAGAAATGATACATGTAAATAATAATAATAATAATGGTAGTAATGATGATTATGAAATAAGGGTTAAGCACATCTTGTTTGTGAACAGTCTGGAGAAACAAGTAGGACTAACTTCGGATCAATCCCAGAATAGGCACCTGAAATCATTTTTAGGTGCTTAATCTGGGATTGAGGCAAAACACAGGTGCTTAATCTGGGATTGAGGAGAAAAAAATATAAACAGTTTTTAGAGATATAATGTCATTGTTTTTATCAATATTTGAAAAAATCAACTCTAACCTAATAAATTTTGTAATCATCAGGTTTTTTTTATTTAATTCCTTGCAAGGTGCCTATTCTGGGATTGAGGTTGAACGCAGGTGCTTCATCTGGGATTGAGGTACATCAGGTGCCTATTCTGGGATTGAGGTACATCAGGTGCCTATTCTGGGATTGAGGTACATCAGGTGCCTATTCTGGGATTGAGGTACATCAGGTGCCTATTCTGGGATTGAGGTACATCAGGTGCCTATTCTGGGATTGAGGTACATCAGGTGCCTATTCTGGGATTGACCCCTAACTTCCTTTAGAAACTGATCCTCCGTATTACTCGAAAGTTTAAATTTCGTGGGTGCCCAACTGGTCGATCACGAGGCAGAATGGGCATTTTCCCTAAACTACAACAACAGTTTGGATTCATAATCCATAACTAATTACCTGAATTTAATTTCTTAAGTTTTTAAAAATTACTTCCCTTAGAACAGTTGTTCTTTTTCAGAATTTGTAATTTTGTCCTTTCTTACAATTTAGTATAGTACAAATAATGATGTGGGACGTGATTGCAATTGAGGAAGTGGAAGGAGGTGGGAATGGGAAGGGTGGAACACAGTTGAATACTGGCAGGACTAAGTGTATACCACTTTTATTGGACAAAGTATGAAAGTAGCTCAGTTCCCCAAAATGTTGGACATCCCTGCCGTAAAGTTGATAATCTTTTCGGTAACGGTTTTCGTTTGAAGATATTTATAATATACCGAATTCAAATGTAATGATGGGGTTGTTTAACCACCTCCGCAATATCTAAGGTCGTATAACGGAGGGGGCCTACAACTTTACGCGCAATTCGAACCACGATTCGCTACATAACCTGGACGAATTCAAAGTGCAGTAAACCGATGTTTATACGGAGTGCAGAAAATAGTCTTATAGGTTAATTCGTTTGTATGTAAAAAATTTTAAAAATGCTATGCAGCATGAACTTTCGGGAGACTACCCTTTCTTTTTCCCTCGAGAGAGAATTTGATTGATTGATTGATTCTCTCGGTATTCATTCATCACGAAAAGTAGAATAATGTCTGAAAGTTCCTCATACTAAAGTCTAAGTTATTTTGTATTCCTTTAATAAAATTTTCACGAAACTATTGTCACGATAAATAATGTTCATCAAAAACCCATCTATTTTAATGGGTAGAATGCCTCTATACCCAATACTGATGCAACTGGACCGGTCCAGACCCGTCCAGACCACTAGTTTTCAATTTTTGTAAGTATATAGTGTGAATTTTAGCTAAACTACTCGCTTGATTTAATATATGATACGAATAACGTTGGAATAAAATGTTTCTGGCACGATTTGCGACTACTGTATGAAATAAGCATGGTTGGATTCTGGACCAGTCCAAGGATCTCGGGTTGCATCACGAATACCCAGTTGTTGTTTAGCCGATCAGCCCACCCTGATCGAGCAAGCCGGCGGAACGCAGGTAACCGATCGCCCTCTCCGCAGTGGACCAGAGGTTCAGCGCACTAGTGATGTGTTGTGTTCGTTGTTGTGCTAGAGCGGTACAGTTTGTCATAATGTGTTCAATTGTTTGTGGTGTCCTGGCACAGGTGGCAGGTCACACCACAAACAATTGAACACATTATGACAAACTATTATTATTACCCAGTAATAACTAGTCTGTTAGTATTTTGCACTGTATCTACCACGGTATATTGCGCACCAGGTTTGAACAGTTTTTCAAACAAAATTCAATTCATTATTTGGACTGGTAAACGGCATTATGGACTCAAAAAAATAACTTGGAAAATGAAAAACCTCTTTGGCTGAATGCTGAAATAAAAAAAAAATTCTTGGAAGATAATTGAAGTCTGAATGAATTTTCTGCGTTACGAAGGAATTTTTGTTCATTTTTTTTTTACTTCATAATATCGTTTGACACCCTAAAAATTCAAATAGCATCAAATCTCTAAAAAGGGCCCCGTCGTGGCCACTTCGAAGCACCGCTTCCCGTTAGATCATAGTCAGTTTCAGTAGTTGTATGGTAGAGCCCTGCTAATCAATTTTTTTTTTTTTTTTTTTAATCGAATCAACTGTACATATATAGATTAGTGTTTCTACACACAATTAGGAATAAGCATAAAATTAATTAAGTCTTCTTGAGAACAAAAGACAAAGTAACTCCTAAAAATAAATGATTAAGTATTTGATCATGAGGAGAAACAGTGGTATTAAAGTATAATAACTTTAATAAGTGTTATTGCACAAGAGATTGGTCTCAGTATATAGACTGAATTATAATCTAAGTGAAAAGAAAAGTGTTTATTGACGAAAGTGTTCTTCAAAACAACACTGATGTTATTTACTGGACTTAATGGAGATTCGAAAATATCGAATCGGAACCCACGCTAACGAATCAAATCGAATCTCGAAGCTTCGCAGGGCCCTATAATGTATGGGTGACCATCCTCTGTGATCAGATGATGTAGCGACCCGTAGATCCTCACGTTAATTAAACTGTAGGTCTCCTTTGCTATATGACAATGTGACTTAGTATCGTACGGAAGTTTGACTATGCAGTCAGCAACATAACGAGACAATAAAATCTTAGAGGGGGAGGACTTTTCCATGCTTTTTCATGCCCATATCCGTCATTTAAGGTTTAAGATGTCATTCAGGAGATTAAAAGCATTATTTTTAAGTTTATTTCGGCAAAGTAATGTTGGCCCCCCTCCCCTTACACTGGAGTGTGAGGAGGCGGGTGACGGAAAGTGTAGGTAGTGGACCTGGGTATAGTTACAGAAATTGTTATAGCGTTTGGGCCAAAATGTCTCTTCAATCGTTTCGTGTGGCCAAATCTTGCCTTTCGATTACGTTTAGTATTTTAGGCTCCATAAGTATAAGTGTACTCCAGAGATCAACTAAGCTAACCTTTCCTAATGTAGAAGTAAAAGCCTCTCTTTCATTTGGTTCAAACAAAACGATATAAAACGAAGAGAAGTTAAATTTTGGCACAAACGCTATAACCCGACAAAAACACACGCGGACCGCGGAAGAACTTAATTGGCGAGCCCTGATCCAGGGCCTAGTCCTAACATTAGTTAATATAAAAACTTTTATATTTTTTATAGGCATGCTGAATATTTTTCTTTTTTGGATCATTTAGCGAGTATATTATTGGTTATATACTTAGCTATATTTTTGGCTTCAAATATAAAGAAAAACTAAAGAAAAAAAGCTAAGCCTATGCTTGAACCTGGAGGTCTGAACTTAATTAAAAGCAAAATTTATTGAAACCACGAGTATTTATTTTGTATATAAGCGGTTTTTCCATTGTATAGAAGGGGAAAATACACTCGTTCACAAAAAAGAAAAAACAGCAGCAAAAAGGCTTTTTTTCAACAGTGTGTGTTAGGTCCTATGGAGGAGGTTTTCGCACGTCTAGGGCTAGAAATTTTTATGAAGAGGTATAGTTACAAATTAATTTATATATATATATATATTAGGGTGTTTCATAAATGAGAACCACATTATATTTTTAATCCACATAGATGCCCGTGTTCGTTTTACATATTTATCACTCCTGGCCAAAAATGAGACTCCTTCGACAACAACAAGGGGTCCCGAGAAATCACGCCTTACGTCAGAGAGCACACTCATCACTTCTTCATTATTTCCCCTTTCTGCTTCGGAAAATCCTTCCTGTTCTTGAAAACTGCTTTCAGCAGGTACTGTTTGTCTTCTTCCTTCGTTGTTAGGGCAGTATTGAATTTCTCGATGAGAGCGATCCCCAGTTCAGCCGAGTCGTTCACCACAGCCAGGACGCGGACCCTAGCTAGGCCTGCTTGGTAGTGTGGGTCGCTTTCCCAAGACGAAGCGGGATTTTCGACGAAGGCGCCGTTGATCCCGAGTGCGGTGAAGAGATCCTTCGTCCTCGAGGTAACGAAATCCGATATCTTCTTTCCTTTGAAGGAGCCGAGGACGGTCTTCCCCTCCAGACGCTTCAACGCTTTCCTCGATGCCGGCTTGGCGAGGTTCTCTTGCATCCTTTGTTTCTCTTCCTGAGGAACTCCTTGATCGAAGAATGCCAAGCCGACCAGCGTCTCGGAGAAGTACCAGAGGTGTCGTTTCATGGCCGCTTGCGCTTGCTTGGCGACGTCGACGATCATGGCATCTTCCTGCAGTATTTTCAGGTCCAGCAAGAACTCCAGATCCACACGTGGGGCCTGCTCTGCTCTCGTTGCACGACTCCAAGCCTTTGCGTAGGCCAGGGCGACGAACAGGCAGATTTCTGTGACTCCTTTCAGCTCCCGCGCATGGTGGTATGCTCCTGGCTTCCGCAGTGGCACATTGGCGACACTTCCCCGAGAAAGAGGATAACCAGTTGAAGAAGTTCTTGGTGGTCATCCCGTGGCTGACCAGAAGCCAGAGCTTCCCTCACGACAAGGACAGTTCGGTCCTTGAGACCCTGAAGAGGTCCAGCGATGCTGCAGCTATCTGAATCAATAGCAGTGGTGATAAGAGATCGGTCGATGAAACCCCACTGCTCTTGGAATCTTTTGAAGATCCCAGAGGTGGGGCCCATCGAAGACCGGAAGACTTGGGCCAGGACGACTTCGTACATATGGTGCCTGCATGCTAGGTAAAGAAGTTGCTTCCCGAGACCCTACTCAATCTTGACGCAGGCTCCCACGTGAATCCCGGTGTTCGATGCCGTTGTGTCGAATGATAACCCCTTGATTCGTTCGGACAGGTCGTGTTCCCGCACAAGATCAATGCAGACGCGTGCCGTCTCCGCTCCCGTGCCAGCTGGAACTTTCGGAACTCCAAGCCGCTTCTCCTGGCCGTTCCCGGTGACCAGCACAGCAATCCGGTCCACAGATCCGTCACCTGTGATTTCAGGCAGCATTTTCCCGTCCCAGTGCAACACCATGGGCTCCTCAGGACAGAATTCTCCCTCTTGATACGCCTCTGCTGCTTGCTTCCAAAGCGACTGGCGAGCACGATACATTGTGGAAGAGGAGATGGATACCTCGTTCAAATCGTGCCCCAAGGCTTGCGCGGCGACGGCGTAGGACATCGCTGCATCACGATAAGAAATGTTCATCCGGTCGTACGCGACAGCCACATCCTGAGTGATGAGGTTCCTCGACCGCTTCCTCGGAGAAGGACATGAAGCAGACGTGGAGGCTGCCAAGGAGGGATCATCTTCCGCAGATGGCGACGCCGAGGACGAAGAGCTGTCTTCAAGAGTAGCAGCTTCTGTAACCGTCTTGGCCCGCTCGAATTCCCGGTGTCGTCTCTCCTCCTGCTGTTCCTCTCGACGCCTTTTCCTACTCTCCATTTGGGCCAGCTTCATGTCTGCCGATCCCATACTGCTCTCTGTTGGGTCCTCCTGCTGACTCTTGTAGAACAGCTTGTCTTCCTCGTTTGTCATCATAGAAAGGGCATTGGAATGACCAATATCGAGGATTTCGTTCTTGAGTTTCGCCTTGAACATGTCCTCCGCAACACGACAGCTCTCCTCGGATCTGTTCCTGCTTTTCACCAACTTGTCGTAACGCTGGAGCAGAGCTTCCATTTTCCGAAGGGCGCTGTCCCGCCTCATAGTAGGGATCCTTGCTCTTTTCTAGAACAGCATCCAAACAGAGGTTCAGACATTTTCTCCGTCCTAGGTTTTCCTGTTTTTGATGGAAGAAGCACTTTTGCAAGACTTGCAACTTCGTCGGCAGGCGGCTACCCAGGATCTTATTCGGGTGTCCGATGAGCCAAACCTCTTTCTTGCTTCGAGTTGCCATGTTTATCTGCAATGAGGAAATATACAAATTAGAAAAGAGTACAAATATGCAACGGTAGACACAACGAGGACAAAACTAGACAACTGACACGAAGGACAGAGAGCAGTGCACCCTTCCGTCAGGAAGCAAGGCAGTCGACTAACACTAGAACAGCTGAAATTAGAAATACCTAAGCAATTTGAAGCGTCAAATCTCGGGACCCCTAAACGTGTTCTGATCTGGTTGAAACCTGTTCAGACGAGTTTCCTCGGCAAAAGGAACAGGGACATCAATGTGGATTGAACTTCCTTCCACTTCATCCATCAACCACACTGCCGTGAAACACCCAAATAAAATATATATATATAAGCATCATAACTTTGTTTTCGATTACTGTAGTAATATACTGTCTTTGCCCCGCTTACCCTGACTGCACGCCAGTGCATATATGTATATGTATACAGTACTGTGCAAAAGTCAGAGACCATTGTCGATCTGATAACTATTAGATAATCTGTTGTATGAAAATTGGTTTTGATATTAAAATACATATTAACTAGAACCTCTGGTTCATTTTAACGTATAACTAAGTTATTACTTAAGTGTATAAAGTTGTATAAGCTGGATGACCCTCTAGTCTGTATAAATTGGACTTGAGGGTTGATTCATTATATTACTTATAACGCATGTGCTTAAAGATCTAGCGAACTATTACTGATGGATCTGCAGTAAATGTTCCTAAGCTATTGTTATATAAATATTTACAATTAAAAGTATTGACATATTCACTTAAATTCTGCAAAACAAATTTATCCAAAACGTTTCTCATTATAATCCTAATTCATGCTATTTTTTTCTTTCACAGGCTTAAGAAATGACAAAAAGTACAATTTCTGATGAGATTAGATATAAAATAATACATTTGCATGGTGAGGGACTGAGTAAAAAAAAAATAAGTGAATCTACAGGCGTTTCCAAAACTGGTGTACAAAAAATCTTGGCTCGTCACAGATCAAATGGGACCACAGCTGATCGTCCTAGATCAGGGAGGCCCTCTAAGCTTTCTCCATCTGATCTACAATATCTAAAGATTACTTCCCTTCGAGACACACACAAATCCAGCACTTCACTTGCAGCGGATCTCGAAAAAACAACGTGTCTCAGTTGATCCTTCTACTGTACGAAGGAAGCTTAATTCAGTAGGTCTCAGATGTCCAATACTTGTGTTCCAAAGCACATTTTCTTTTCTCTTTATTTCCATTCCCTAAAAGTGGCTTTTTTGCTGCAACACGTCTTTTAAGACCTACTGAGTTCTTTTAAGACCTACTGAGTTAAGTTTCCTTCATACAGTAAAGGGATCAACTGAGACACCTATTGTTTTTTCGAGATCTGCTGCAAGTGAAGTGCTGGATTTGCGTGTCTCGAAGGGAAGTAATCTTTAGATATTGTAGATCAGATGGAGAAAGCTTAGAGGGCCTCCCTGATCTAGGACGATCAGCTGTGGTCCCATTTGATCTGTGACGAGCCAAGATTTTTTGTACACCAGTTTTGGAAACGCCTGTAGATTCACTTATTTTTCTTTGACTCAGTCCCTCACCATGCAAATGTATTATTTTATATCTAATCTCATCAGAAATTGTACTTTTTGTCATTTCTTAAGCCTGTGAAAGAAAAAACCCATGAATTAGGATTATGAGAAACGTTTTGGATAAATTTGTTTTGCAGAATTTAAGTGAATATGTCAATACTTTCAATTGTAAATATTGATATAACAATAGCTTAGGAGCATTTACTGCAGATCCATCAGTAATAGTTCGCTAGATCTTTAAACACACGCGTTATAAGTAATATAATGAATCAACCCTCAAGTCCAATTTATACAGACTAGAGGGTCATCCAGCTTATACAACTTTATACACTTTAGTCATAACTTAGTTATACGTTAATATGTATTTTAGTATCAAAACCAATTTTCATACGACAGATTATCTAAAGGTTATTAGATCGATAGTGGTCTATATATATATATATATATATATATATATATATATATATATATATATATATAATATATATATATATATATATAAAAATTACAAATTTATTTGCTCTGAGTTCGTGTTTTATTATTTTGTATATCTTGAAATTTGTTAATAGGGCTTATCGACATTCTATCGGACAATTGTCATATTTGGGATTAATAAAGTAATTATAGGAATTTATTTTGTGTGAGAAAGAGAATTTTGGGATAATATTTTTACTTTAAGTTCGTTGGTTGGAAAGCAATATTTACGATCGAGTGCGCAAATACGAACTGTAAATATTATTTATTGGTTCGCTTTGAATTTAAATGAATTATTTATTTTGGGGACCTGACCTTTCGTGGGGAAATTGAGGGTTGGGGGTTATGTTGGGGTGGGGCGGTGGTAAAGAGATGCGAACGTTATTGTTAGTGAAAATGTATTATTCCCTTCCTACCTCTTCCGGGACTTTGAGAGGCAAAGTGTTAATTAGTGAAAATAGTGTTCCCTCCTTGGGGAAATTTGGAATATTTAGCCACTATGGCGTTTTCGTTTGGAAGAGTTTGTAACACTGAAAAGTGATTTATTATGCTGATGGTTTCACTTTTGATACTCTCTCCTCTCACGATCCAGGAAGTGCCATCACTGATGACACGGTGTAAGCAATCTTATAAATATATTTACATAGGTCCAGGCTAACCTGTGTCTACGCGAAAAATCGTACACGTTGCTTTGTTTGCTTTATGATGATAATTTTTATTGAAATTAGACCACCTTGAAAACCATCGGATAATCTCTAGGAGCGCTCCATTTTTCAATATTAAACATACTCATAAAACATATACCATTTGAAAGCTCACATTTTTTCTGAGTCTAAAAATGTAGTAATCCAAAAGTATCAGTAGCAAATAAAAAGTAACGATTTAATTAATTGTTTGACGCGTGACCCCATTAACTACATTATAAAGGTTGGCTAAGTTATAAATCTTGTCTGTGTTGTAAGATGGTAGTTTTGGTAATTGTTACGCCCACCTAACCTAACATGAATATGTTATTACATTATCATTTGTATAATTTAGGTCTCGGGGGTACGGGGGTGGAGCCCCCGTAAAGATCACGCATCACAAATTGATCGGTATAGGGTTTTATATTTAAACCTAGTTACTTTTTATTTGCTATTGATACATTTGGATTACTACATTTTTAGACTCAGAAAAATGTGAGCTTTCAAATGGTATATGTTTTACGAGTGTATGTTTAATATTGAAAAATGGAGCGCTCCTACAGATTTACCAAACCATCTTTTTGTACCCTGTTGATGTACATCATTACATACTGCACTGGGGTAATGTACGTACAGTATGTTGTTCAAGTTGGTATACATTATTTTTTTATTCGGCGGGGCCCACTGAAGTGGAGGTTCGATTGGTTCACTTTCTGATATCTAATCTTAATTCATACTAATTTTATTTGATTTTGGCCGTTTACATCATTATATCGTAAGTACTTGGAATAAATACTTTGCAACGAGTTTAGGGTAGAGTAAACGCTAAAAGATTTAAACAAGACGAACGATTCAGTAATGTAGGCTTATAAATTTTTACTATTCTTCATTAGACAGCCTTTCTTATTCAAAAGAAGGTGTAGAGAAAATTTATTACAGCTATTCTATTGATTACAAACAGAGGACTTGGATTCAAATTTTCACAAGTAAATATATCGGTTTGCTATATAAAGTTACAAAGAATCAAATATCAAGTGAATGAACTTCTTCAATGATAATGGAAGGAGAATCCTTCAGTAAACACGATATTTCAGACAACAGTTTTAGCGCATTACAGTGCCCGCGAAAAGTATCCGATCACCCTTGAAATTTGTATTTTTTACATAAAAAACAATGTTTAAATGTATACTAACCTTATATTAGTATTTTGTCATCTGTCCTTTGGTTTGGATGACTTGTTCTAGACGTTTTGGCATGGATTTAATCAAGTTTTGACAAACTTCCACTGATATTTCCTTGCACCATACCTTTTTGATGGCCTCTTGTAATTTTTCGACTGAGCCAGTGTCGTGGCATTCAACCTTATTTTTTATTATTAGCCACAGATTTTCTATCGGATTGAGATCTGGACTATTACCAGGCCAATCCAAAATATCAAATTTATTGTCAGTAATCCATTTTGTCACTATTTTGGCCCTGTGACATGGTGCACCATCATGCATGTATGTTTTTGTCCTTTGGATTGCCATTGCCATTAGAAGTTTATCCTGTAGCATTGCTAAATACCGTGCACCATTCATAGTTGTGTTCTTCGGAAGAAAATATAAGTTTCCACGCCCATAGTAACCGAAACAACCCCAAACCATCACACTTGGAGGGTGTGTTTCATTGTCTTTAGGGTGTATTTAGGGTCCATCCTATTTGAGCCAATAGGCCGGCGAACCTTTTTTGGACAACTTCTGAATGTCAAAAATGTCGACTCATCGCTAAATAAAACCTTCTTCCAGTCATCAACAGTCCAATGAATGTATTTTTTACAAAATGCGACACGTTTTTTACGCATTTTTTCATTAATGAACGGTTTCTTAGCAGCATGGCGAGATGGTAATCCGAGTTCTTTTTGGAGCCGCTCCTGGATAGTTCGTTCAGAAACACCAGATAACAAATTATTCATATTAAATTTTATTTCTTTCGCAGTTATTGTTGGGTTTTTCAATACTAAACGTTTCATAAGTTTGTCTGTTCGCGAATTTGTTTTTCTCGGTCTGCCAGATCGTTTTTTAGGGACTGGCGTGGTTAGGCCACCATTGTTCTTAGCCCGTGAAACCCATAAATTAACGGTACTTTGGGATATGTTTAATTCCTTAGCTATCTGTCTCTGTGATTTCCCACATGCATGCAAAGCAACAATAGCACCTCGACAATCACTCTTAAGTTGTTTTTTAGCACACATTATATATAAATTTTATTTACACCACTTTCTGTAAAAAAAAAAAAATATCAAGAAATTTACACAAACAGTGAAATCTGACAAATTTGAGACACAGCCACCGCAACGAAGGCTACCAGAACACTAATTTGAGAATGCGTTGGATAGCTCTCATATCAGCGAGCAACCTCAAAGTTACCAGATGTCGCTAGAACAAATAGAAAGTGAATTACGTGTCTCTGAATATTAAGGGAAAATATTGTATTTTCTTGAGTGATCGGATACTTTTCGCGGGCACTGTAGATAAAATGAACTGTTTCTTAATATTTGTTCTGATGAAAGTCAACTTAAATTTGGTTTCGCTTCTACTCTACGAAATATCTGAGAGAGTTACGTAATTGAACGCTTATTGCCATTAATGGTCAGGAACATAAATTGAGCGAGTCTTGCATCATACAGTAAAAGACATTTAAAATTCGAAACTCCGTAGACACATATTTATGAATAATAAATGGTGCTATCCTGATATTGGTTTCAATTATTATTCAACGCGACATTCAATGGTTTTAGAGCAATTATATTGGAGCCTACCCATGCCAGTATATGTAAATTTACGCGTCGAAATACGAGCGAAAAATAGTTATTTTAAGCTAGAAATTGGTAAGAGATTTCTAATTGGGTAAAGCGGACGATATACTCTCCCAACACGTACAATTACTGTGGAAATATGGATTTAAAATTTTAAGGACTCCTCAAGTACGAGACCAGAATACTTAGTTTCATACTTTTTGAACTTCAAAATTATTTAGTATAACGGAGAATGGAACATGTTGAGGTTTAAATAACATGAATATTGTTTTTTATAAATTAATAATGAACTACTACTCAGTTCTGCAATTATACAATAAAGCAAGGTAATTATATAGTAAATTTTCTCCATTTCGTGAAACAACCTGAATTAAGCCCAAACGCTGAATTAAAGGGGAAAAAAATTGAAAATGCTGATGACATGCCAACGATAAGTAGGGATTCGGACCTAGCCATAAACCTACTTCTAAATTGTTAGCTCACAAGAAGTTAATTTTAAAATAAAAAAAAGCGTTCAAAATTCTCGGTGAATAACTGTACAACAAATTTTCGGTTCAGAAAAAAAACGGGAATAACATTCGGTCATTCTTAATATTTCGAGTGTGCTGATTCCCAATCTGAAAATAGTTTTTTCTATCACGTCACGTTTTTTTGTAATGACTGCTTAAAATCGTCATACCAAAAATAAGAATATATTGATAAACAGATAGGCTTTATCATATGGAAGTTTAATTATTGCTATACTTCAACATATATGCACAAAATTAACATAAAACTCTCGTATTATACTGTTTTCAACTTATTTGTATTTATGCTGGCGTTTGTGTGATGCTTCTGGTTGGTCACGCTTTAAATTCCAGCAGAAATCGGCCAGCATAGCCTTTGTATCGGCTCTCCATTGTGGCTATATCCTGGTGGAATCTTTCCCCGTGTTCGTCGCTAACAGCAGATGCGTTTTCCAGAAAGAATGAGAAATGTGAATGCAAAAAATGAATTTTCAATGACATCTTACGTCCGAGACGTTGGTATGAGTTGATAAGTTGATCTACAAGTGCAGCATAGTTGTCGTATTTAGTCTTTCCTAGTAGACCGCTGCACACGTTTTTGAATGCACGTCAAAGTGTTCGTCTAGCATGAGTTGGCGAATTTGAGGGCCGACGAATATGCCTTCTTTAATCTTGGCATCACTTATTTTTGGGAATTTTTCCTTTACGTAGATATTTGAAGGCAGGCTTATCCTGTTTCAACGCCTTTGCAAATTGTTTCATCAGCCCTAGTTTTATGTGAAGTGGCGGCAAGATAACCTTTTCCTTTCGTACTATTGGTTCGTGAATAACATTGTGAGATCCAGGTGAGTTGTTGTCTCGCGACGGCCATACTGAGCGTTTGTAGTGTTCAGACCTTGCTCGGCTAACCCACTCGCATAGAAAACACATGTATTTCGTATAGCCAGTTTGCAATCCATTGAGAATAGCCACAACCTTCAAATCTGCGCAGATAAGCCATTCATGTTCATTGTATTTTATACAGTCCAGAATAAAAGCAACATTGTCATACGTTTCTTTCAAGACGACTGAATGAGCGATCGGAACAGAAGGCATTGTGTTCCCATTGTGTAGCAGTACACCCTTAGCACTGCATCAATGAACAATCTCCACTGATTCGGTTCATAGCACAAACCCAGAGCATCGAACAAACCATGTATATCAATGCAATAACAAAGATTGTTCTTCATTGTGAAATATTCCTGCAAATCCAAGGAGCTCTTTCGGAATGCTATAATTTGTACGTCTTCCGCCAGCAGATTCCATTCTTGTAGACGTGAGGCCAGCAGTTCACTTTGTTGCTTGGTAAGTATTAAATCACGGACCAAATCATTGAGTTGAGGCTGCGTGATGAGATGTTGTTCTTTCTTGGACTCTACTTGAGCTTCATAGCATTCGCCGTCTGATTCCGATTTGTCAGAGACTGTTATCGGTCGGCATTTCAGTTGGAGGACGAGGGATGGGTATATCTGTAGAATGTTCCACAGGACGCACAGCAGAACGAAGATTTGGGTAGACTATAGCCTTTTTCCCTTTTCTGTTGCAACCTGTAATGTGGGGCAATAGACATTGTTGATTACTTAAGATAGCATAATTGTGTAATACATTATGCAGAGCAGGATATGCTAAAATGTGCTAAAAACACCAAATTTGACGTATATTCAGAAAAATAAAAGATTCAAACCTGTGATGTTCGTTAAGCAGAAATAGCCATCAGTTGAATGGTCCAGTGGCTCTCTTCATACTATTGGGACACCGAATCCCAGACCAGGACCGGTGCCTTTGAACCATGCAGATAACGAGCTTGTACATCTCACACAGCAGATATGAGGCGCCCAGTGCTTGTCCTGATTACCAACTCTGCACTCTCTAGGCATTGTAGCATAACGTCAATAAAAACCTGTAAAGTAAGAAAACGATAGATCAATTTGCAATTTCACACAATATAGACGTTGTCGGTGAAATATACATAATTTGATAGCTGTTATTCAATAATACTCACTTATAAACACGATTTATGATAAAATATGGCTGACAATTTTGTTTTAAATGATTGATTTTATGTAAAAAATTTCTTTCATTAAAGTGGAAACAGAGCCAAACACCACCACCACAGCATATGCATGACTGAACAAAATGTAAAAGATGCGTTCAGAAAACCAGTGGTTCTCAAAATGATACAATGAAATAGGGTCATTTTCATAAAATCGGCGGGTGATACAAATAAGTGTTATTTTCGTAGTCATTTTTTGTGGCGTAGATTATCTCATTTCCGTTTTTTTTCACTGTTGTGCAGTGTAATTTTGTTTATGAAAATGTTAGGTTATGCTACACTTTAATTACTGTTACGCGTAATTTCTGCATAACCTATGCATAAATGTTTTGTCAGTAACTGGCGTAACTTAGGTGTAATTTAACGTAACGTTGCTGTAATTATTTTTGTCAGTAACTTTATGTAACTTTCTAGTAACAAACGTGCACTTAAACAATATTTTGAAAGGAAAACAAACTCACAAACCGGGCATAAACATTACTTAAAAAATAGAAAATCTAAGAAAAAACAAAGGAAGTTGTACAGGATCTATTAGATACGTACTGTATGTGTATATATATATATATATATATATATATATATATATATATATATATATATATATATATATATGGTAAAAATAACGTTGACCATTAAAAAACGCTTCTAAAAGATTTTGGGGTCAATCCCAGAATAGGCACCTGATGTACCTCAATCCCAGATGAAGCACCTGCGTTCAACCTCAATCCCAGAATAGGCACCTTGCAAGGAATTAAATAAAAAAACCCTGATGATTACAAAATTTATTGTTTATACAAAGTTTATTACAAATGTAATAAAGGCAAAGTTATAAAAGGTTTAAAGTGGTTTAATGAATAAAGAAAAATTTTAGATATTATAAATTCCTGCAATATGAGCCCGAATGTTTCTGAATCCATCTGAAGCAAATCTATCTTGCCACATAAATTGGTATAGATATAGGTTAGGTTAGGTTAGAGTTGATTTTTTCAAATATTAATAAAAACAATGAAATTATATCTCTAAAAACTTTATATTTTTTTCTCCTCAATCCCAGATTAAACACCTGTGTTTTGCCTCAATCCCAGATTAAGCACCTAAAAATGATTTCAGGTGCCTATTCTGGGATTGATCCAGATTTTGTTCCCATATTTTGGACACGTTCTATATATATATATATATATATATATATATATATATATATATATATATATATATATATATATATATACAGGGTGGGCCGTAAGTTTCCATACATAGGAAAAATAAACATTTTTTTATGGACAACCATTTTTATTTATATAATATGCTCTACATGGTTGCCATTGTTTTGAAAACACATTTCAATACGTGTTCCCCACTGTTGATGAACACGCATTAGCACAGTTGACGTTATGCTTGTAATGGCGTTGGTGATACGTTCCTTTAGATGATTTATGTCTCGTATCTTTTCCTGATACACCATGGCCTTCAAGTGCCCCCAAAGATAGAAATCAAGGGGGGTGAGATCTGGGGATCTGGGAGGCCACTCCACGGGACCACGCCGACCAATCCAAGCATCCGGAAACTGCTGATCCAAATACCAACGCACGTGAAGACCATAATGAGGTGGAGCTCCATCTTGCTGGAAGTAAACTGGGAAGTTACCTTCCTCGTTTAGCAGGGATGGGAAAATCTCTTCTTGCAACATGTTAAGATACCTTTCGGCATTAAGATTTCCACTGACAAAAATTGGTCCAATAATTCTGTCACCCCATATCCCGGCCCACACCATCACTTTACCGGCACCTTGCATCTTCGTCGGACTCAGCCAGTTAGGGTTAGCATTACTCCAATAACGTATGTTTTGCCGATTAACCTCTCCATTGACGTAAAAATTTGCTTCATCAGTAAACAAGATCTTACGTCAAACGCATATTCTTAGGGTATCTGAAACATAAAAACAAACGTTTAATTTTTCCTATGTATGGAAACTTACGGCCCACCCTGTATATATATATATATATATATATATATAAATATAATTTTTTTGTCTGCGATTTATTTAATTTTGAACGTTTTAGAAATTTAACAAGTCTGATAGACAGTAATGTGAATGACGATAAATGAAGAGCAAAATTTACGGTGCTTGGCTTTGCTTATGAAACGGGAAATGTATTTTATATATCGTAGGAAATCTTACATTACTGAATTTAACAATAGCGCATCACGCATTTACAAATTTAAGTTAAAGCAACTATGAACACGCTTTTATATTAATTGACTGAAATTTGTATCTATGTAACAGAACTTAAATGTGTTTTTATTACTTTATATTTAATCTGCTCTACTCTATTAAACTATTTTATATTACAAAAAGGTTTGCAGTAAAAGACATCTACTTTATAATATTAGTAGGCCATAATCAACCATACTTTTAGTTCATTTTTAAAAAGTAATCATCCATGCATCACCTCGTGTAAACTGTGAACAGAGCGAAACAAGACAAGTGCGCATGCGCAGAGAGAACACCTCTCAAAAGTACATCCGAAGATAATTTTCTTCAGAGGGAAGATATAATATGACTTCTTCATTAATGAAAAAAAAAATATGACCGTGTAATGAATATTTAGAAGTACATTTCATGTACTCCTTTTAGCGCCTTCATTATTTTAGTCTTACGCCGAACACCTAAACAGTAACATGGGTTTATAATTACATTTCATTCCAAACATAAACATGAACACGTGTTTATAGTTACCTTATTTTAATTAGAATATCACTTTTATACGAGGGTCGGTACGAGTAATGCTTCTTATTTTTCAGTTCGTAAATGCAATAAGACGCATTACTTTCGTAACGCCCCTCGTAATATGCTATATACTTGGCTGTTTTGCGAGAAAAGTAGAAATTTATAGGTTGTATTTGTCTGGAATAGTCCATATAATTTTTATTGTTAAAAACGTTCAGGCAAAGTTACCTAATGAGAAAACAATAACAAAAGTTACGGAATTGTTACGGAACAAAATATTCGATATGGATCTTACTTTCTCAACAACAAAAAGTTACGGAACGAAAAAGAGGGAAAAAAGTCTTTCTTTTGTTAACTGGAAAAATTACGCTAATGTTGCACATCGAATTCAGTGTTACAATAACGTGCAACTTGTATGTAAAAAAAAAAAAAATGTAGGAATGTAGAGCGGGTAAAAGGTAGGTTGAATTAGATTATTTTGTTTGGCCATCTTTGGTAGTAAAGGTCCAAATACTGTCGATAAATTTTTCATTGAAGAAAAATTTGTTGACGTCTCGAGATTTGTCTTGTTGGTCAAAAGTTTTGTCTGTGAAAAGGCCCCAACGCCTTCTCTACCGACTTTTAAACTAATGGGCCATTTATTTAAGAGGTGGAAAACGGTAAATTTATTTAACTATATTAAATCAAAACTTAACCCATTCTTTCCCACCGTACTCGGCCGAGTACAGCTTTAAAATTGGCACTACTGCACACATTGAATGTTTGGCAACACTGTTAATGGTTTATAACTTTATATCATCTCTTTAGGCCTAGTACTGCTCATTCCACCCTAATAAGTAGGTTTATTCTTATCACGTGATTCACAAACCAATTTTGTAATGGAAAAATCTAAATGGGTAAAATTGCAATTTTCTCTTTATTTGTCCTCAATTTATCAAAATATCAAACGATATTGAAAGTTTGCTTGGTAAGATCCCCCATCCGATCTAATGGGTTAATGCATTTATCACTCGTTCTTCATTACGTTTGTACAAATTGTCACATTTGTGCCTTTAATAAAAGTCTTTGGTTGAACCTCTTGAAATCTGGAGCAAGATATATTATATATATATATATATATATATATATACAGGGTGGGCCGTAAGTTTCCATACATAGGAAAAATAAACATTTTTTTATGGACAACCATTTTTATTTATATAATATTGTTGGTTTACGTCGTCGTCGTTGGGCCTAGGCAAGCTACGGCTTGGGACCGTAGCGCATCTATCCGGTATAGGTTAACCTGGATGATGTAGCCATAAGCACTGCCGCTAGTTAAGTGCCAACCAGTGATTATCTCACTAGCCGTATTGAGTCCGTTAGGCGAAACTGCGACAGTACCAAAGGTGGAAAATATAACCCTTGGATTTCTATTATTTATTTGTAAAATGGACATGGTATTAGATTAAAATAATTATTTGAATATAAATAATTAACTGACAATTGTGATATATAATTAATTATGTTTACATACAATAAAATAATACAATATACATAAAATTAGTATTAATGTGGTTTACAATTGAATTATGATGGGTAACTAATTTAAAATGAATTTATAGCTATTCCGAAATTCAAGACGGTAAAATTAACTTATCTTTAAACTAAAATAAGAGTATTCACTACACACTCCCCCACCAGAGAGGAAGTTCAAAGAGTTCCAAACGACACAGATTTTCCCTGGACCTTTTTGGTAGCTACATGTACCTCGCTTAAGGTTGATTCCAAAAACGCAGGCTTAAGACGATCGATAGAAACCTTGTCGACCTTGGAACCGCGCTGGATGAGAAATGATTTGCGCGTACGTCGGAGAACTTCATAGGGCCCGTCATATGGACATTGGAGAGGCCGTTTTGGGAGAGGTACACGAACGAAAACGTGGGTGCAAGATTGGAGGGCTGGGGAAACAAAGATGTTCTGTTGGCTAGTCAATCGAGGGGGAACAGGCTGAAGGGACTGCATGTGAGAGGAAAGTGTTTGAGCGAATTCCGTAGGATCACATGACTTATCCCCTGCAGTGAAGTAGCCACCTGGTAGCCGCAGTGTTGTTCCATAGACTAGTTCAGCCGCTGTAGTCTTCAGATCACTCTTAAATGCAGAGTGAATACCAAGCAACACGAGTGGAAGCTTATCCATCCAATGGGAGTCTTCGTGACACATAAGGGATGACTTCAGCTGGCGATGGAAGCGTTCGACGAGGCCGTTAGCTTGCGGATGATACGCACAGGTATGCGCATGTACTGTACCCAACAAGCTGGTAAACTTCTTCCAAAGCGAAGACTCAAATTGGCGACCTTGGTCAGTGATGACTTTTGTCGGCAATCCAAATCTTGATACCCATCCATGAAGAAAGGCTCTTGCAACAGTGTCCGCTTGGATATCAGGAAGTGGGATGGCTTCAGGCCATCTGGAAAAGCGGTCGAGACAGGTGAGCAGATAACGTTGGCCTTGAATCACTGGAAGAGGGCCAACAATGTCTACATGAATTACCTCAAATCGCTGGGATGGGGGCGGAAATGCGTCAAAGGGGGACCTGGTGTGCCTTTGGACTTTGGCAGGCAAGGCACGTTTTGGTCCAATGTTTGACATCCTTCCGCATCGAGGGCCAAACAAAGCGAGAGGTAACCAGGTGTTGCGAAGCACGGATACCAGGATGGGAGGGCTTATGAAGATCCGTGAAGACTGCTTTTCTGTGACATGGAGGGACATAAGGGCGAATAGCAGCTGTTGATACGTCGCAATAGAGGGGCACAGACAATCCTGGCATACTCATTTTCTTGAGGGAAAGTGAGTGAGTGGAGTCTTCTCTGAGCAGGTCTTGTAGTTCCGTATCCTTATCTTGATCCTGTGCAATAGCATTCCACAGTGTAGAGCTGAGGGTAACAGAAGTAATCTCTATTCTTGAAAGTGCATCCGCTGGAGTGTTCAAGACACCTTTGATGTGGCGGATATCTGTGGTAAATTGCGAGATATAATCGAGTTGCCTGATGACTCTGGGAGAGTGGTTACAGCTGTTTTTATTGAAGACAGTGACCAAAGGTTTGTGGTCGGTAAAAACACAAAACTCTCGGCCTTCAAGGAAATGTTGAAAATGCTTCACGTTTAAGTAAATAGCAAGAAGTTCACGTCCGAAAGCACTATAACGCGTTTGGGCTGGCTGCAGCTTTTTCGAGTAAAACGCGATGGGTGCTTGTTGACCGTTAATGGTTTGTTCCAACACTCCACCGATCGCAACATCTGATGCATCGACCGTCAGAGTTAGGGGGGCATCACTGATAGGAAATGACAGAGACAATGCACTATTGATAGCATTTTTGGCATTGTCGAACGCCTGTAAACTATCGCTACACCATACCAATTTCGTTACCTTGCGTTTGTGTGTGATCATAGCGTGTAGAGGAGCAAGAACACTGGCACAGTTTTTAATGAACTTGTGGTAATAATTTACCAAACCTAGAAACCGACGTAACTCACGCTGATTATTTGGCATAGGGTAATTTTTTATCACTTGACACTTGTCCTGAAGGGGGGTAATTCCGTGCTGCGAAATCGTGTGACCAAGAAATTCCAAGGTTGGCTGTGCAAACACACACTTAGATGCATTAATAGTAACACCGTATTGTTCTAAGCGTTGAAAGAGGAGTGAAAGATGTTCCTTATGTTCCTCTTCCGTTGAGCTGGCCACAAGCAAATCATCGATGTAGGCATAAACAAAGTCTAAGCCTCTGGTGACCTCATCTATAAACCTCTGAAAGGTTTGCGCAGCATTCCGTAGCCCGAACGGCATCTTCACAAATTCGAATAACCCAAATGGTGTACAAACTGCAGTCTTGGGAATATCCGAAGGCTCTACGGGAATGTGGTGGAAAGCCTTAACGAGGTCTATTTTACTGAAGATAGATTTGCCGTGGAGAAGAGAAGTAAAGTCTTGGACATTTGGTACCGGATATCGGTCCGGGATGGTTGTCGAATTTAAAAACCGGTAATCCCCACATGGTCTCCAGTCTCCTGACTTCTTCTGGACCAGGTGTAGGGGAGAGGACCAACTGCTTTTGGAAGGTCTTATTATCCCAAGATCTATCATAAGCTGGAATTCCGATTTGGCAGCTTTCAGTTTGTCCGGGGCAAGACGTCTGGGTTTTGCAAACACAGGGGGACCTTTTGTTGTAATGTGATGGGTAATGGCGTGCTTAATGGTATCACCCATCTGCATCGGTTGAAGAATTCCTGGATATCGCTGGAAAAGGCACTGGTACATGGAATTAGGGGGAACGAGGGAAAGTGCAGAGTTCGAGGCGTCCGGAAGGGCAACCTGTTTGGCAAGAACAGAAAGCAGTGTGGCCTGGTCGCATAAGCGTCGCTTGTCAAGATCCACCAGGAGTTTGAAATGCTGGAGGAAGTCAGCGCCGATTATGGGATGCCGCACTTGAGCACAGATGAAAATCCACTTGAAGGATCGGTGAAGGCCCAAGTTTAGTTCACGCGACTGAGTACCGTACGTGGGTATGCGTGAACCGTTAGCAGCGTATAGAGGCGGAGATTCCGAGTGCGTATGACCAGATTTTTGAGGGAATACACTGACTGACGCTCCGGTATCGACCAAGAAATTGACACCAGAGTTCCTGTCCTTTATGAATAACAGGTTGGCAGTGCGAGTACTAGACGCCATTAGGACTCGCTGCTGGGGTTTTCCGACGAAAAATTGCAAGGGGAGATGCACTTCCTAGCCTTCTTTCCAAATTTAGCGTGGTAGAAGCAGATCTTCCCGGAACTCGAACGATGCCTCTTCGTAAATCTTGACCGAGAATGGCTTCTTTGCCGTTGATTTTGTAGCAGAGAACAAACGTGGTTGAGTTGTTGACTTAACTCTTTCACTTTCAACTCCAGTTCCGATTGTGTGTTCACGTTGTTGACCGGAGCTGTGTCAATCTCCACTACTTTGTCGGCAGTTTCTGCTAGTTTATCAACTGGAGTAGCAGGATCCATAGTGGCCAAGACACGCTGAGCTGATGGAGGAAGTTTCTGCAAGAACAACTGTCTAAAGATGTCCTTATCGAAGGTTTGTGCGCGTTCGCCTAGAGCGCACTGCATAGCCCTCAGCATTTGAGTGGGCTTACGGTCTCCAAGTTCTTCTTTTGAGATTAACTGATGTAGTTTCTCACGCTCGGAGACAGTGGTGCGGCACAGGATGGCAGACTTCAGATCGTTGTATGGGTCCTCACTCGTGGAAGTAGACACGATGACGTCACGGACTTCAGAGATGATGCTCGCTGGTAGAGAGGACAAAACATGATCGTATTTCGTCCTGCTAGCGGTGATCCTTCCCAAGTTGAATTGTGATTCCACTTGGTGGAACCAAATAAATGGATCACCCGGCCAGAAGACGGGGAGCTTTACGCTCAAGTGGGAGATGGCACCAGCGTCGTCAGGCATCTTCTCCTATGCTTGCTGACGTACAAGCAAGACGACAAGTTACCAACGAAGGAGTGGAGGTTGAGACGAGCGCAGGCACAGAGCGCACGGGCAGGGGTGAGGGGCAGAGGGCACGAGCGACATTACAGTCTGATCCTAGTCGCTCGGGTGAAGGGGGTGATGGGCACGAACGACGTTACAGTCTAGTCCTAGTCGTTCGGGTAAAAGGGGGGAATCCAACTCCGGAGTCACCAATTGTTGGTTTACGTCGTCGTCGTTGGGCCTAGGCAAGCTACGGCTTGGGACCGTAGCGCATCTATCCGGTATAGGTTAACCTGGATGATGTAGCCATAAGCACTGCCGCTAGTTAAGTGCCAACCAGTGATTATCTCACTAGCCGTATTGAGTCCGTTAGGCGAAACTGCGACAGTACCAAAGGTGGAAAATATAACCCTTGGATTTCTATTATTTATTTGTAAAATGGACATGGTATTAGATTAAAATAATTATTTGAATATAAATAATTAACTGACAATTGTGATATATAATTAATTATGTTTACATACAATAAAATAATACAATATACATAAAATTAGTATTAATGTGGTTTACAATTGAATTATGATGGGTAACTAATTTAAAATGAATTTATAGCTATTCCGAAATTCAAGACGGTAAAATTAACATTTATCTTTAAACTAAAATAAGAGTATTCACTACAATATGCTCTACATGGTTGCCATTGTTTTGAAAACACATTTCAATACGTGTTCCCCACTGTTGATGAACACGCATTAGCACAGTTGACGTTATGCTTGTAATGGCGTTGGTGATACGTTCCTTTAGATGATTTATGTCTCGTATCTTTTCCTGATACACCATGGCCTTCAAGTGTCCCCAAAGATAGAAATCAAGGGGGTGAGATCTGGGGATCTGGGAGGCCACTCCACAGGACCACGCCGACCAATCCAAGCATCCGGAAACTGCTGATCCAAATACCGACGCACGTGAAGACCATAACATTTAAATTTTCCTATGTATGGAAACTTACGGCCCACCTTATATATATATATATATATATATATATATATATATATATATATATATATATAATATATATATATATATATATATATATATATATATATATATATATATATATATATATATATATATAATATTAGTGATGGGACGATTAATCGGAATCGAGAATCGGAAGAATCGAGCATTTTTTCAGGAATCGGAATCGAGAGAATTGTACCATGATTTCCGATTCTTAAAACGATTCTTTAACTTTTAATTGAACCAGTTTTGCAATGTAAACTTTAAAATTTAAATGAAAGAGGATAACAAATTTTATTTTTTTTGTATTGTAGCTATACATTAAAACATGTATATCCATGATGTGTAATCAAGAAGATTAAAATGAATTGTTACAACTTACAGTTGATTTTTATTTTTAAACCAATCTATTATAATTTATAATTTATATTACCATACTCATAATGTAAATAGTTAATCTTACCAGAGTAAAATATGACAAATTCCAGAAAAACAAGTATAGAATTATATTTAAAAAAATTGAGAATCGGAATCGTTAAAAATTTTGGTATCGTCCCATCACTAATATATATATATATATATATATATATATATATATATATATATGATACACACAGTCCGTGCATACATATACACATACACACACACACACACACACGGTGTTGGGAGTAACGCCGTTACGTAATGATGATACTTTTCTAGTAGCTGTAGCTGTAGCGGTAACGCCGTTACTTTTGAGATGTAACGAAAATGGTAACGGCACTACTTTTTAGAGCAATTTCAATCGTTCCTCGCTACTCGTTACTTTCAAAATGATCATTTGACTAGTATCATTTATTAGCTGTTAGCTCCTCCAAACGAGGAGGACTATCAGATGCTAATTTTGAAAAACTTGTTCCTGAAATTGAACACACACACTTAAAAAAAAATCTGCAAGATTAGTTTTTGGACAGGCCATTTTTTTGAGGGTTTTTTTTTTTGGTCATGTAGAGTATAATTTGGTATTATTAAGGCTCTTTAGTCTTTTCTTAAAAGTAAAGGTAACGCGTTACTTTTTCATAGTAACTAAAGCGGTAACGTGACTTTTTTTTATCACTGTAGCGGTAACGCCGTTAGTTATAGAAAGTAACGTGCCCAACTCTGTATATACGAGTGTATATATATATATATATATATATATATATATAACTGCAAACAACACTGTGTGTAATTAATGTAAAGAACGACGCTTGTGTAGAGGAGCGTTCCGCACAAGATGAGGCGGCAATCGGATGATCCCGGGTTCGATTCCTGGGTGGTACCTCATTTTTCATTTGTTCGTTCTCCCTCCTCCTCTTGTGCGGAACGCTCTTCTACACAAGCGTCGTTCTTTACACACACACACCACACACACACACACACATATATATATTATATATATATATATATAAAACATATATATATTTTGTGTGAGATAGAAAATCACGATAGCCGAGGTTGATTTTAATACGAAGATTGAAGTAAAGCGAGAAGCGCCAAGGAGGGATCGTACTCGCGTCACAAGTCAACTCTGAGTACGACATCCTACCACTGAGCCACCCAGGAAGCCAAGAAACTTCCTTTCAAGTTTAGCTTTTGAGCGGAACAAATTTTATCCGAGTTTTTGAAGGGTTAATTGAACAGTTAAAGACTGTGTTTTCTTCAAAATATCAGGATAAAATGCGTTCCACTTGAAAGGAAGTTTCTTGGCTTCCTGATGGCTTCCTGATGGCTTAGTGGTAAGATGTCGAACTCGGGGCGTTGACACGCGACGCAACTATGAATCCCCTTTGGGGATGCACGCTTTATTTCAGTTTTCATATACTGTATACTGTTAATATATATTGTTAATGGTCTCGGAAGCATTAAATAATTCGGCTATTTAAAACTTTTTTTTTTTCATTAGGAGCCGATAAAGAGGGGGGCTTTCATTGCATTTTAAGATTAGATTTTAATAATTTTATAATATATATATATATCTGTTGTAACGAAAGTCCTTGCTCGTAGGATATGTTTCATTGAATTAAATGTTCGAATTGCATACAAGAAATTTGATTGCACTTTTGACTTCTGGTAAGTATGCTTGATCTGACAGTGAACATATACTATACTCATTAATTTTGACGCATTTCTTGTGAACTCAAAGTAAATATTCTGAGTAAGAACTTTCGTCGCGCGCGCGCACACTCACTCTCACTCTCACACTCACAATTAATCCAAAGTCTGACAGACATGGGTGTCTATTACTGTTACTTTTGATTTCTTCTATTGCTATTACTTTATTTTTCATCTATTACTATTACTTTTGTATGTGGGGTACTTCACTCATTTGAAAAGGATCTTTGTCTATTTAAATGCATTTAGAAGCAGTGTGTTAACAAATATTTGTTTCAACCAAATCATTACAATTTCAGAGACTGTAGGAGTGTAGGTCTTCATAAATGTTACTTTATTGAAGGAAACATTTGCCACAATACTAGTTCACAATTTCACATGCATGTTTATTTTAGAGTAGATTTAGTTAATTTTTTCAGTTCTTTGTTCACACTATGTCCATTGCCACTGTAATAGAAAAGTAATATTACTTTGCCTTCTATTACTATTACAGCCAAGAAATTATGATCTATTACTTGAAAAATTCTGTAATAGTCAATTACTATTACCTATTACTATTACCCTATGTCTGAAGTCTGATCCCGCATACAGTTGTGAAAAAACTGCATTTCTAATTAATAGAATAAGAGTTAATATTAATGAATGACATTAAATTACTAGGTATTAATTTAAAGACACCAATATTCATTAAGTATTTATGACTTTCACGAGCTCGGATCATGGTTTCACATCTCAAAGGCATCGAATCAACCAGAGCCTGTATGCTTGTTGGCTTCACTTTTGAGAGATTAGTTATTTCTACAAATGCTCAATGGAGTTCAGATCAGGACGTTGGGTGACGCTTGAACCCTTCCAATCTGTTCCTGACTCCCCAAGTAAGTGTTGTTGAATATTGCAGTATGTTTTGGGACGTTGTCTTGCTGGAAAATCAGTCTCCTCTCACTTAAATGAATCAATTTTAGGTTAGTGCTTCTTATTTCTATTCCCATCGATTTTTATGAGATCACCCACTACAGTTGAACTGAGGTAACCGTACACCATACTAAAGCCATCACCACGTTCCGAACTCGTAGTGATAAAGCTCGACTAAAGCGTTTCGTGGCTTTGTCTCACAAACCCACGCCTTTCATTTCCAAAAGGTTAATTTTTAATTTCACAACTACACAGACCCTTCCTCCATTCGTCAAAACATTGTAATGTTTATTTCCAAACTACTACTATTTATCGTATCACTGATATACGTACAGTTTTCTGACAGAAATTTTGGAGCTATTGAAGAATAGGGACCCCAGCCTTCTTTAGTTAGCTTTATAAGGCTAACTAACGAAAATATCATGACCTAACCTAACCAATCATCAAGGGCGTACAGTTAACCTAACGAGTGGTTAGATTAGGTCGTGATATTTTCGTTAGTTAGCCTTATAAGCCTAACTAAAGAAGGCTGGGGTCCCTATTCTTCAATAGCTCCGAAATGTTCTCTGTTCCGCGTTCTTGAAGATTTTTTCATAGTGGATGCGCTTACAGCAATTCCATGGTCCTTTTGAATGAATGGTTGCACATATTTTTGGAGCTGTCTGAATAATGCGATCCTGTTTTGTATTGTAGTTATTTCGCCGACTTTGTCTACTACGAGTGGCCAAATTTCCATTTTCCCGCACCTGCTGTAAAGTCCTTTGAACTGCTTATTTGGATATTTTGAGCTCCATTAGTTCTGTTTGCTGTTGCCCTTTTTTATGGAGAGTGGATATTGGGGGGGGTCTTAATTCACACGTTAGCTTCACATGTTCAGTTAGTGGTGCGGAGGATATCAGGCATTTTCCTAAAATATATGAAAAACAATACAACAAATCATTGTCTTTTATTTCTTAACGCATCTGGCATCATATAAATATTAAAAGAGTAAAGCAGAAATAATAAATTGAGGTAAATGTAAGAATCTTACCAAACTCCCACAACTACTGAAGCTTCAGACAGCAAAAAGAGATACTTGGCCAGGTTGTTCCGCGCACTATGCGATTGTTAATGTAGACTAGTTTTGTGGTGCATGAAAGCTTTTAGTTTACATACAGAACAAACAGTAACTAATCTCTATCATTCGTTTGGTTTATTCTATCAAGTACACAAGTTTATATGCATGGAAAAGAGAGTGGACTCCGACAGTGTGTGTGTGTGTATATACATATAACGGGTGCGGCAAAAATAACGCCCTTTTTAGTTTATTCTCTTTTATTGAAGGAAATAAATCAATTACAGCATTTTAAGAGAAATAATAAGGTTTTTAAGAAAAATACAGCATTTTAAGAAAAAATAATAAGTACTTTCTCAGTAAAAACTAAAAAATAACAAAATGATACAATATAAAACTAAAAAATTATACTGTATACAACTATAAAGATACAATTATTAAAAGGGCGTTACTTTTGCCGCACCCGTATATATATATATATATATATAATATATATATATATATATATATATATATATATAATGTCTGTGTGTGTGTAGGATAAGCCCGTGTTGGATACTGACTAGGATAAAAGGATAATCAGCTTTATAACAAGCTCTAATTACTAATTCTCTGCTTTTAAATAAATTTGTAAATGATGTACCAATTAAGAATTCAGTTTGTATTTTAACTACAACATTGGTACAATACTGCAAGTCAGAGGCGTCGCTAGGTACTTAAAAGATTCGACCTCGGGCTCATAGGCCCCTCCCCCGAGAATAATTAGGTATTTCAACATTTTGCAGAACAAAATACAATGATGTACTGCTGTATAAATGATGTATTGAACTACACTAATAATATGAAACAAGCTATAAAGTATGTTAAGCGAATTTAAACAGTCGCATAGTAACAGTGTAAATTTACAAACGCAAAACGATCCTGTAAAAATACATAATTGAACATCATTGTTTTAAATATTAAACTTTGTTTTCTTGAATATAACATATTATAAAATGTTTTCGGCGTTTCAGTATGATATCGATCATGGTTTTCTAATCTGATTTCTCAAAAGCGTCAAATAGAATCGGGGCACGGGCCCCTGTGCCAGTGCCTAGCGACGCCTCTGCTTTAAGTTAATTTGACGTAACGTAACATCCTAACTTTACGTAACCTAATCTTAGCTTACTCATAACTTAATGTATATCACAACTATTCGTATCTCCAACCGTAACTCTAAGTCGACTTTATGCAAGGTTACTTTTTTTTTTTAGATTTTCGCTTGTAATTAGTTCGGTATTAAGTGCAGCAGTACAGAGTGACCACGAAGTCCCTTTTTATGAAAAACAAGGACAACATACTTTGTGGCCACTCTGTAGACTTTCCCAATTCGCATTGGCTTCCTTTCTCATCAGAAAGAAGCTTGCCTTGATTGAGAATATGAAATGAAGTGTATGGGTATATATATATATATATATATATATATATATATATATACATATATATATATACACACTTCATTTCATATTCTCAATCAAGGCAAGCTTCTTTCTGATGAGAAAGGAAGCCAATGCGAATTGGGAGTCTACAGAGTGGCCACAAAGTATGTTGTCCTTGTTTTTCATGCAAAGGGACTTCGTGGTCACTCTGTACTGCTGCACTTAATACCGAACTAATTACAAGCGAAAATCCAAAAAAAAAAGTAACCTTGCATAAAGTCGACTTAGAGTTACGGTTGGAGATACGAATAGTTGTGATATACATTAAGTTATGAGTAAGCTAAGATTAGGTTACGTAAAGTTAGGATGTTACGTTACGTCAAATTAACTTAAAGCAGAGGCGTCGCTAGGCACTGGCACACGGGGCCCGTGCCCCGATTCTATTTGACGCTTTTGAGAAATCAGATTAGAAAACCATGATCGATATCATACTGAAACGCCGAAAACATTTTATAATATGTTATATTCAAGAAAACAAAGTTTAATATTTAAAACAATGATGTTCAATTATGTATTTTTACAGGATCGTTTTGCGTTTGTAAATTTACACTGTTACTATGCGACTGTTTAAATTCGCTTAACATACTTTATAGCTTGTTTCATCTTATTAGTGTAGTTCAATACATCATTTATACAGCAGTACATCATTGTATTTTGTTCTGCAAAATGTTGAAATACCTAATTATTCTCGGGGGATGGGCCTATGAGCCCGAGGTCGAATCTTTTAAGTACCTAGCGACGCCTCTGACTTGCAGTATTGTACCAATGTTGTAGTTAAAATACAAACTGAATTCTTAATTGGTACATCATTTACAAATTTATTTAAAAGCAGAGAATTAGTAATTAGAGCTTGTTATAAAGCTGATTATCCTTTTATCCTAGTCAGTATCCAACACGGGCTTATCCTACACACACACAGACATTATATATATATATAATATTATATATATATATATATATATATATATATATATATATATATATATAATTTTATTGAAGTAATATTTGTGTTTTGGTGTGTATATTTTTCCGCCTGCCCTTACCCAATCTTATCTGTTATGGTATCCTAAGTGTAAAATGAAATGTTTGATGTGACAGTATGTCACTACAGTATATTTTAGTTTTATTCGTATAGACCAAAACGTTTATTAAATTTGTTCGAAATATTTTCTAACGACAGAAAGGAAAAAAAAAATTATTTCTCATTATCCTTAACGTGTTTTCTTCAGCCAACAATGAAGTCGCAGGATCTCATTTAATAATTCGAAATTCAAATAGTTTGGCGACACGTCAAAATTTCAATCTCCTTTCCCACTTACGGAAGTTACATAAACAAAGAACCTAAGTTCGACTCAAGGTTAGCCTAAGAAACAAGGTAGAAAAGAAGCAAATGAAAATAAAAAGAATTGAAAACTCGTACCACGCTAACATTTATAAACGAACAAAGCTCTTGCTCTTACACACACACACACACACACACACACACACACACACACACACACACACACACACAGACTGTGTGTGTACTTATTTAAACGTGGTATATCTTGCTTTTTTTAATTCGTGTTTTGGCTTCTTTATAATGTTTGGGTTCCATATGTAGGTAAAATAGTCCCTATACAGATCCATTGTATATTATATACCATATAGCCACAAGTAGTTTGGATTCCACGTAAAGCTGTAGATCTCCAAGGTCATTTGACTTTCTGTTAAGGGGGAAGTTAAACCACCCCAAATATTAATACTGCATAGCCATTTTCGAGCGCATTTTATTTTATTTGAAATTTTTATATTTTTAACCCAAAAAGGCCAGTATGGAACCGCGCGCACAGCCACTAGTGTGAGGTTTACTACTACATAACCTCATAATGAAAATTACAATTATAGGTTGAATTAAACAATTTATTGTTAATAAACAATAATAAAAATTAACTTCTATACAATAAAAGACATCATTTCCAGAAAAACGAGTGTATTTTTTTGTAATAGGCCACGCTAGCTTTCTAGGGTTAAACTGAATAAATTTTACTCTAGAATAAAATTAGAATCAATGATCTTTTTTTCCTGTTAGTCCAGGCTATACATTTTTATAAAAAGAAGATAAAAATTAAATATCCTTTCCTGATAGATTTCTCCCAGATGGGTGACAGGCCAGATATACAATTTATCCTTTTCAAAATTACATCGTTTGTAATAGGTCAGTTGTAATGCGGTTTTGCTCTAATGTAAGGCCTACACAAAATCAATAGACCGGTGCTGAAATGAAACACTGGAGTATTGTCCGTAGATTATTTGCAGTTTTGCAAATTTGGTCAAAGAGCCTATTTATGCTGTGGAGATATTGGCGTAGTAATTTTAGTTTATGTAGTACGTTGTTTTATTATATAGGCCCACCTTTACGCTCGTATTAAATTCAGTTTGACTCGTAGCATTGAAAAATAGTTTGGTTTGACGTTCGAGGAAGCCTTTACGTGTATAGTCTAGTAAGTTCATTGTTTTTTCAAACTGCGATCCACTTCCAGCTTGTCTCATCTACTCGCGATCTTCGTTTTTTTTTTTTTTTTTTTTTTTCCCCGCCTTAGTGTTGTTTTCCTTTGTCCCAGAAGCATCTTGATATTCCCTTGATAACGGAACAAAAACTTTGGATTTCGGAATGGTGTCGATAAAGATTTTATTCCGTTTTATCACCTACGGAAACTTATGTTATGTATCTTGGTAAACTAAGGTTGTTACGCCATGTCTGGTCAGGTTGCGTAGGTCAGTTAGATAATCACATTTAGGTTAAGTTTGAGCATTTTTACTTTAGTTTTTTTGTTTTTACTCATCAAAATATTTCGTTTAAAAAAAGTCCAGTTTGGAACATATAATTCCAACGTCTCAGAAATTTGGTTCGTCCGTCAAAGTTTTTTTTTCTCGAAGGTTGCTACACTTAAAGCCGGGCCGCACACAGGATCGTCTTACTACTGATGTGGCGGCCGGCCTAAGCGCATTAATAAATGAAATGCCACTTCATAAATATCTTGGTGATTACTTCAGGCTCAGTCATTTCCATTCTCATCCGCAGTCCGCAAATGTGAATGCTTGAATCCCGGAATTCCAAATCTGTGTTGAAAATCATACGATACGAATGGGATTGAATTGATTTGAGAATCGCTTCTTTCGAGATTCCCATCTTGAATTTCTTTGGTGTAAAATGAAACTAGATTGATATCGAGTGGGAAATGACTTGTCTTAGTTAGTGATGGGACGATTAATCGGATCGAGAATCGGAAGAATCGAGCATTTTCAGGAATCGGAATCGAGAGAATTGTACCATGATTTCCGATTCTTAAAACGATTCTTTAACTTTTAATTGAACCAGTTTGCAATGTAAAATTTAAATGAAAGAGGATAACAAATTTTATTTTTATTGTATTGTAGCTATACATTAAAACATGTATATCCATGATGTGTAATCAAGAAGATTAAAATGAATTGTTACAACTTACAGTTGATTTTATTTTTAAACCAATCTATTATAATTTATAATTTATATTACCATACTCATAATGTAAATAGTTAATCTTACCAGAGTAAAATATAACAATTTCCAGAAAAACAAGTATAGAATTATATTTAAAAATATTGAGAATCGGAATCGAGACTTTTTAGTGGTATCGGAATCGGAATCGTTAAAAATTTTGGTATCGTCCCATCACTAGTCTTAGTCGCAGTATTAGATTGGCTCTTGCGGGAAGTAAGTCTCCATTTTGCTTCAAAAAATCTTGGAATCCTAATTATTCCCGATTCCGCAAAAGATTAGAGAGTTATAAACATTTCGGATCAATCCCAGAATAGGCACCTGAAATCATTTTTAGGTGCTTAATCTGGGATTGAGGCAAAACACAGGTGTTTAATCTGGGATTGAGGAGAAAAAAATATAAGTTTTTAGAGATTATAATTTCATTGTTTTTATCAATATTTGAAAAAATCAACTCTAACCTAACCTAACCTATATCTATACCAATTTATGTGGCAAGATAGATTTGCTTCAGATGGATTCAGAAACATTCGGGCTCATATTGCAGGAATTTATAATATCTAAAATTTTTCTTTATTCATTAAACCACTTTAAACCTTTTATAACTTTGCCTTTATTAAATTTGTAATAAACTTTTGTATAAACAATAAATTTTGTAATCATCAGGTTTTTTTATTTAATTCCTTGCAAGGTGCCTATTCTGGGATTGAGGTTGAACGCAGGTGCTTCATCTGGGATTGAGGTACATCAGGTGCCTATTCTGGGATTGAGGTACATCAGGTGCCTATTCTGGGATTGACCCAACATTTCTTTTAGCGTAGGCTGTACGTGTCTAACAACTTTATTTTTTCGCTGAACTGTTCATTCAACATTAGATTCCATCGGCCTAATGACTGAAAAGGAAAAGATTGACCCCAATGCAATGGCGCTTTTGTTTTTGTGGAATTTGTAGCTGTTTTAATTCTTTTAATTTTGTGTTGCGTTCTTTTTATTTAAAATATTCCTTAAATGAAAGTACGTGCGATGTTTTCACTTTTTAATACTAAAATGTTGAGAGCCATCCATCTCTCGTTCTTCACTTCGAGTAACTCCAATAATTGATATTATGAAGAGGTAATTAATTTTTTAATTTTTATTTTCTGCGTTCATTAGCTGAAGAGCTTTACGGATGACGAGATAAGGGGAGTAAAACGAGTTTTATTATATTTTTAATATTTTTATACATTATTATCGGAGTTTAATTCAATTAAAGCCTACATTAAAACTTGCTTTAAACGCCTATACAGTATGCGAAAGATTTAAACTTGCTGCTTCCAATTTTTTCCTTATTCTTCAGCCATTGTTGAGAGGCATTAAGCCCCTGACTTCCTTTCTCGAATCTTCTAGCGAGTTCCTCTTCATGTGACTTTTATAGAACTGGGTTGAGCCAGTCTAAGCTCCTGAAGTGGTTGGAAGACTGGTCATTTGTTCAGCGTGGTAGAGTACCATACAGGGTCACGACTAGGCTTATTTGTTTGGTATTTGTCTCTCCATGTTTTTCTTTGCTTAGTTTTTTCTTTTGGAACAGAGGACCGAATTTCGGTTTGAAGTTTCCAGACACACACATTTTTCTTTCGCGTTACGAAATTAATTTTGTTGATGATAATTTGATGTAGTAAACAAATATATATTTAGTTGATGTCGAGCACAGTTTGCGTACGTTTGTGTTTTAAGCAACTATTTGTTTAAATTAAACATTTTTTTTAATTTTCGAATTACCAGAATGTGTAATTTATTTTTCTGACTTTTTTTAATCCAAATTTTTTCACTTTAACTTGAATATTATTTATTCATTTTTCACATTATATATACAGGATGTAAGAAAAGTCCGTTCTCATAGGGAAATAAGATGTTAAAGAATTAAACTAGAAAATAGTTTCAACTATAAAATAATACAACCAATTTAGCAATTAATCCAGTAATGATATTGTTACTAAGGCGTCTTTGTCTTTCATCTGGTACTTTAACTTCTTGCTGGAAGTTCGCTTTCATTCAACCTGTCCCAAAGAAGGGTGACCGCTCTTAACCCTCGTCCAGTTGCTTTGGTTTCTTGCCTTTCAAAAGTTTTTGAATCTTAATAGAAAGATTCTTAAACACCTCTCCTCTCACAATCTTCTTTCAGAGCGTCAGTATGGGTCCCGCAAGGGACGCTCTACTGGCGATCTTGTTGCATATCTCTGACTATTGTCATCCCCCTTTCGGGATTTCGGTGAAACTTTTGCTATTGCTCAAGACATATCAAAAGCTTTTGATAGTCTGGCACAAATCTGTAATTTCGAAACTGCCCTCCTTCGGTTTCTATCCTTCTATCTGTACCTTCCTCTCTAATTTCCTTTCTGGCCGATCTATAGCTGCGGTTGTAAATGCCACTGTTCTCCTAAAACTATTAACAGTGGTGTTCATCAAGGTTTTATCCTGTCACCTACTCCTTTCCTCTTATTTAGCAATGACCTTTTAAGTCCTCTCCTATTCACTCATATACCGATTATTCCACTCTTCACTTCTCCACCCGCTTCCCAAAGCGTTCCTCTCAACAGTCGCTCCATGATTCGCGTAGGCTCTGGTACACCTGACCTCTGATCTTTCTGCTGTCTCTGATTAGGGCAGAGAAAACCTTGTTGCTTTCAATGCCTCAAAAACGGGTTCTTCGTCTGTCGACTTGTCACAATCTTCTATACGACTATCCCCTTACCTTCAACAACTCGCAACTCAATCGTTCCTCTTTTCTTAACATTCTTGGCATTTCCTTTTCTCGTGATCTTTCCTGGAAAGATCACGTATACTCTTTCCGAAACAGCTTCTAAGAGTTAGGTGTGCTGTACCGTCTCCTTAGTTTCTTCACCCCAGCTCAGTTGCTCTCTCTGTACAGGAGTCTTGTTCGCCCCTGTATGGAATATGCTTCTCATGTGTAGGGTGGCTCAACCCACATACCCGTACTTGACTAGTGGCATCAGGCTTTTCGTCTCTTCAATTCCCCGTCTCTTACTATCTTCAGTCCCTCTCTCTTCGCCGGAATGTTGCCTCACTCTTTCTGAAACTCGCAGTTCTTATGAACACTAACTGAATGCCTCGTCCTTTAATGAGAGCACGTAGCACCAGACTTTCGACACGTTCTCATTCATTTTCTGTCTAACTCTCTAACGCAAGGGTTAATCGTATTTTCAACCTTTCCTTTACTCAACCCGTGAGCTCTAGAACAATCTTCCTCCATCCACCTTTCCCCCTGTCTGTGACCTCCAATCTTTCAAACGCAGTGTGTCCAGGTATCTCGAAAACCCTGGACCTTGATTTTGGCTCTCTTCTATTCGGTTGGGGGTGGGGGCTTTTGCGGGCATTTTCCCTTAAACCCTCCTTCCTGCATTGAAAACAATTGTGCCGATTCACTATTTCATTTAAATGAAAACAAGCCTCGTCGCTAAATAAAATATCGAGAACGCAGTTTTGTTACACCTTGTATACGGAGATACACAAACAAAAATGAAAGATTTAAACTTTAGCTGGAGTCGAACTGCTTTCCTCGAGATTCTTTACTTAACGTGCGGAATGTTACGCTTTCCAAGTTAGACTTGTTTAACAAATTGGGTATTTATAGTTTTGTTCTGCGCATTAGTTTTATCAAATCGTATTTTAGGTGAAAATTTTTATATTTGCATTAAGAACTTTATTTGGAAGAAAATAAAGAATTGCCCTTTTTAAAAACTAAAACAATTAATACAATAATAATAATAATATAACCCTTTATGGACGAGTGTATATATGAATGCGTGGATTGTCGTTCGAAATTATAATTCATTAGTGTTTATAATAGAGCATTCACAATAAAATTCCCAAAAATACTGTGGCAGCTAATTAAAACAAATATTCAATTCTAACCATTGCTTTATTTGTTCCAAGCAAAAGGGGGGTGAACTATACTTGGGTTGTTGTTTTAAAGATATAATTTTCCTTTGTTATAACAAAATGGATCCAACAAAACACATTTGGTAACTCTAAATAAAGTAATTCAAACAAAAAGAGTTCGACTAAACGTTTTTATTGTTTTTACTAAAGATTTTTCTCTCTGAAGATCTTCCTGAGATTTTGGGCTTCCATGCGGTTAGTATATACTACGGGAAATGTTGGGTTGATGGAGTGTAAATCTTTCATACTGGAATACTGGTACGACTTTAATTTTTTTTGCATATTTTTGTCGAAATCTTTCGTTCTGTTTGTGGATAGGTCTATAACTAGTGATGAAGCTTGAAAACAACTGATTGTTCTCTCGTTAGTTTGGTAGTAAGGACAGTGAAACTGCATTTGTAGGGAAAATTCCTGAAACTGATTGTGGCACACTTTTCGCGAATTGTGTAAAATGTTTCAATTTAGTATAGACAGTCAGTAGACGTACCGTAATTCTTTGTGTTTTTTAATCAATTTTAGAATCTGAATTTAAAAATATTGGCAACCTTTTCTGTACGATTTTTATTTCATATTTCCTCTATTTGTCGGTGACCCAATTACCATTATAATATAAGACCTGTGTAGGCGGTCGGCCAGAATCCAACAATAGGTGGAAGACGACGAGATTTCATCAACGACATTGATTAATCTGTAGACGTTTAGACATTTTTCGATGAACGGTTTTGCTATTAAGAAGGGCAGTTGCTTGAGAGGACTTCCTGGAAATTTTGTAAATTTGTAAATTTTTATGTCTATAATGTAGACAAATCCTACTCTTATGTAGGCTTCTGTAGGCACGCGGTTTATATAGCGATTCGTAGTTTTCAATTAATTGTTACGTTCAGAATGCCTATAGTTTTTTTAACTATTTCTTTATTTGATTGCTAAAACTATATATAAAGTACTCGATAATAAGTAGCTACTTAAGACATGTAGTTTCAGAAAAAAAAAATTCGCTTAGAAACAATTTTGAGAGCAAAAAAAAAAAAAAAAACCACACTAATTGGTAATATTCTGTTTTTCTTTGGTTATTTTATTCTTTTTTTTGGTGACAGTATTTAATAAAATTTCAGAAACAAAACGCAAACATCATTGATTAGTTTTCCATGTTTCACAAGCAAACATTTTTGATGAACGCGGTTTCAGATATTTGAAATACAAATCTAGTATTTACATTAGGCTTTTTAGATGCTGTAATAATGTAATCAGTCAGGAAGGACAGAAACTGGTAGAGCGTTCAAGCCAAACTAATGCGGCCCATTGCGCTAACTCCTGGATTAACCCTTTAAGGACTTCTTGCGGCATATGCGGTCACTGTCACCAAAAAGTATAGGTCTTATTGTTGTTCAACATTAAATATTTTAGTAACTAACCACATTCTTTTTCCTTGAACAGCCCTTTGTAGCTAATCCTTTCATTATGGAGTTGATCTTAAAAAGGTGAGGCTACGCTAGTCCTGTTATACTAAGGTTAGAGTATACGTGGATCTTCGACTCTTAAGTAGGCCTTTGCTTACTTTAAGACTAATTTAAAATTTGGATCGAATTATCTAATTTCCATAGTAATTAATTTAATTTAGATAGTTACATGGAGTCCTTTTTTCCATAAGGTGGGGCCGCGCTAGGAAAAATCGCTTGTTATGCGGTTTCACAAAAAAATGTGCATAAAAAACTAAAATTTCGGAAAATCATAAAATTGCTAAGCATTTAAGAAAACCCACATGGGTTTCTCCCTCCCGGGGGGTTTCATATTTTTAATGGCTAAAATAGTATAAGAATACAGCTAAATAACAGAGCGTATTACAAAAATAAATATTTACCACGCGTTGTATTTTCATTGGGTAGTTGGGTATATATTTTGCTTGAAAATAAAATTCCCAAATAATTAATTGTTTGTAATATTTCGGTCAAATTGTGTGAATGTGGAAGCTTTTATTGATCCATATTTCATATTTCAGCGTATTTCAGTAATGAATACTGTGCAAGAATTAATCTATTACATTGTTATTAATGACTCGTTGATTTATTTTGAAAAAGCCGAATAAACCCAGTTGCGTGGGTTTTGTTTTTTCTGAAAAAACCCACCGGGGATAACTGGGTTAGGTCCAATCGGGCCAACCTTGATAAATGTAATAATATTACCAGTTAGTATTTTTTCCCGAAACTGTACGTCTGGTCTGATAGTATTTATTTCATTATCACAATAGGTCTCTGATTATTTTCCTTTGTTTACCTTTATCTAAACTTCATAAATTAGAAAAAAAAGTGTTTCCGAAAGATACGATCTTTTCCATGTTTACTGTTAACAAGGAATTAACCCCATGGAAATCTGGAGCCAATTATATGCCCTGGAATGATTTTGTTTGCAAATGAGTTCGATTAAGCTAATGATGCATGCGCTTTGTCTTTGCTTAGCTGAACATTGATATTCTACTCAGTGAAAGCAGTTGCGAGCGAGGGCGATTGAATTAATGCAGTGAAGTGTATCTGTTTATGCGCTCCGCCCTTTTGACATACAAACATTTTGACAAATGGAACAAGTTTTTAAATTCTCTAGTGCAGAATTTTTGGGAGCGTGTTTTTGAACCTACGCAAATGGACTCGTAACAGCTAGATTTGATAATCTAACTTAGCCTAACCAAGTATAACCAACTAGGGCTTGGAAATCGCCGACGATAATCACGATATTGACGATATTTGATGACTGAATGAATCCATCCGTATCTGCTACGTGTGTGTGACATAACATGACTGTAAAGCATGCAGTTGTAGCAACTAACTGCAGACAATGCTTGCATGCATGATTTGCTAATGTCATTGCTTCATAATGGTTAACGGGCCATGCTATATTACTTGACTTGGCATGACATATATCTATGGAAAAACTATACGTGCTTACAACATGGTATCATATGTGGTACCTTTATTTCATAATTAAATATAAATTATTAATTAATTGAATTAAGTATCTATACAAAATTGGCTCGGGATTGTCGACATAGCCTAATGGGAATGAAATGATTGCCATACATACATGGAAACCATATGTAGGCATCGGGTCTGCAATACCACGAGAAACCTTCATTTATATCACGTGAAACAAATTTTCCATTTGCTAACCCATGCAAAATACAGAGAGAGAGAGAGAGAGAACAACCTTTGCCAAATCAGCAATTTATACTGAAATATGAAGATATATTAAAGGAATGGCCTCAGGGCTGTTCATGTTACAGCAAACGCTTTAAACAGGGAGGATGTGTTTTTGTCTTCCCTAAAGTTCTGAGTGAATTCCTTATGATAAACTTCAGGGTAGGCCTACACCTAAGTGTTTATATGTGACTGCCATATTATTACAAGAAGTTAATTCGTCGTGTAACTCCATCGTGGCGGCCCTACACCGAATGATCGTAACGCCCTACATCGAAGCAAACTAAGACCCAGCAAAAATAAGGTGAGGCAATATTTTCATACTAATTAGGCGTCTAAAATCCCGACGCTAAAATTACCGTAATCAATTAAATAAAAAGGTCCTTTAAAGACCTACATATTCATAACTCTCTAACGAAAAAGCATAGGGCTTTTGTCGGTAACCCTCCACTGAAGTCTGCTGGAAATTTCCAACGGATGAGGGCACAGGCAATCAACCCATAGCCCTATATAGTTTTTTCAATGGTGGCCCTGTGTATGGGGAACTAACCCCTCTAAAATTTACACTGACACACGCAGTGGCTAGGCTTAGCTCATTAGGCCTAACCCCAATTTCAACCGTAACCCCACTATAGTTTTTTCATATGGTGGCCTAGCAACTGGGAACCGATTCCTTTACCTTTACACTAACCGAAAACAAAGGCTTGTTCATTTAACAGGCATAACTTATTTTAGGTCCTAAAAAAATAGGCCCGCAACATTAAGCCTATTTAATAGGTCCTACTCTTCAAACTCAAAACTAAGCCTTGTTAATTTAACAGGCTTAACTCATTTGAGGTCCTATAAAATAATAGGCCCAAACATAAGCCTACTTGGTAGGCCCAACAAATAGGCCTATTTAGTAGGCCCACCTAACTTTACCTTACATAATAGGCCTACCTCTTAAAGTAGGCCTTACTCTTTACACTCAAGGCCTATCCTAACTAAAAACATTGTAATTTTTAATTTAACCTGTGGCGCAGGTTATATAAAAAACTTATTACAAGTAATTTAACTGCTCAACATAAAAATTAAACTCAGAACTTTAACACTAACAACAATTATGGAAGACTTGGAAAAAGGGTAAGAAAACCCAGACCAAGAAAACAAAACACAGACCTTGGGGCTATGGCACCATCTCAAAATACAAAAAATTAATGAGGAAAAAATCAGCACGTAAAGGTGTCATCACCAAACTGTACAATGATTTCAAACAAAAGGAACCTACAAGATATGATCTTGAAACAACATTAAATTCTATTACTCGTTACAAACAAGAAATTCTCTACTAGATGAAGACATAATTACAGAAATTGATGACACAATTGAACTAACAGATGATGAGTACTACTCCTACTTGACAATGAAAATTACATTACAAAAATTAACAACTATATTTCTGAAATTCAAAACCAACTTGATGAGTGCAAAAAAGAAGACACAAATGAAAGCTTCTTAGAAGCTAAGAAATGCTTCATTTAGCCCTCCCAATGTGGCTGAGGGCAATGAACTAAAATCAAAATTGCCTACACTTGCAGTACCCACTTTTGAGGGTGACAGAGCCAAATTTCAATCTTTTATTGAAAAATTTCATAGCCTTATAGGTAATAAAAACTACATTACAGATGTTGATAAATTTAGTTATTTAGTGAACTATCTGAAAGGCCCAGCCTTAAGATTAGTGGAATCACTACCAGCCATAGGTACTTCTTATTCTGTAGCAATAGAATTACTTAACAGAAATTACATGAATAAGGATGAAATTATACATGATTTGGCTCTTAAAGTAATGAACATGCGAACCCCAAAAGACAACTATGGTGACCTCTTTGACTTTTACTGTGAGTTTGAATGTCTCATGGGACAACTTAAAAACAATAATTTAAACATTGCAGAAACAGCTTGGATCATTCAAGCTGTTGTTTTTGAAAAGCTCCCTTCTAAAGTCAAAGAGATATTTCATCAGAGGACAACTGACATATACCCTAGCCTTAATAAACTAAGAGAAGATTTCCCAACTGTACTGCACTTTACAAATCAAGTTACACACTCCCAAAATTTAACAACACAAGAAAAAACCAACAATGCAGAAAACCAAAAACCTAACAAAAGATTTCAACACTTACCAGTTACATCAAAACACAACCGCAAAACTCAATTTGCAGAAAATAAAGTGACAGAAAAAGACTCAAAGACTCCTACTCTGCAAAACTTTAATGTAGCTACTTTTGAGTATAATCCCACACCATGCAAATTTTGTTTTAGCAGTGAACATTATTCTACAAATTGTCCCAAATACAAAGACTTTACAGCAAGGTCAAAACGTTGTGAACAACTAAACTTATGCAAAAAATGCACTGGATCAGGGCACCAAAAGTCAAATTGCAAATCAAATTTGATATACAATTGTAAGTTTTGCAACAGTTTTGACCATGTTACCCCTATGTGTAATACACACACAGACATTGGAAAAACTGACAAACATTATGAACAAACACCCAAATCAAACCAAAACAAACAGAAACAAACCAAAAATGCTATGAATGGACATATCAGTTCATCTAGCATTAACCACAATTCAAAAATTCTTTTACCAACCACAACTTGGAAATCCAAAACAAAAGGGACAAATAGTACAGGTTAGGTGTCTTTTAGATACCTGCTCACAACAAACATTTGTAACTAAACAACTGATAGAAAAATTGGGACTTCAAACCAACAAGGAGATGAAGATCTCTCTATTTCATCATTTATCAATAAAAACCCAGTACAAGCCAGTTTTAAAACTGCAAATATAACTTTAACTCTTGATGAAACATTTGAAACCCTTAAGGTTGTTGTTGTGGACAAAGTAGAACAAGAAAAAATACAAATAGCTGGGTTAAAACAAGCTTTGCTCCAACTTCAAAATAAATACACGATAGCTGATAAAACCCTTAATGCAGATGTAGTTGATGATATACATATGCTCATGGGGGCTGACTATCTTCATCTGGTCCATAGAGGCATCATTAAAATTGGAGATGGAATAGCCATACAAACTCCCACAGGTATTGCTCTTTTGGGTGACATAACTAAATACCATCTTACTACTGACACAGAAAACACAGAACATGAACAAAATTTACGCAAAACAAAATCACCACAGTCACAAATTTCTGACTATGTGACAAACTCGAACTACAAAAACACTGTCATAATCCCACATCATTTGAATGAAAATGATTCCACATTGGATGAAGGGTTACAGCAGTTGTGACTATTAGAATCAGTTGGCATAAAGGACAGTACTATTACACATGAAGACCAATTGATGACAGAACAATTTAAGGATACATTACAACACAGAGACAATCAATACTATGTGGAGCTGCCTTGGAAAACACCTTGTCCAGAAATAATGGACAATTTGAAAGTAGCTAAGGCACATCTGTATAAAAATTACAGAAAACTAAAAAATGACAATCTTTTAGAACAATACAACAACATATTCAAGGAACAAATAGAAAGGGGCTTCATTGAAGAAGTTACTGATGAACCCTTTAAAAAACGAGGTTGTCATTATTTAACACACAGGGGAGTTTACAGAGAAGACTCATCCACAACTAAACTAAGAGTAGTATACAACTGTAGTTTAAAAGACACAAATTCTGTTAGTTTAAATGATTGTCTCATGGAAGGCCCAAACCTTGTCTCAGATCTTGTAAAAATTCTCCTTTGCTTCCGTTTAGACAATTATGCAGTACAAAGTGACATAGAAAAAGCATTCCTCTGTATAAATTTGAAGCTTGAGTATGATAAAAATCATCTCAGGTTTTTGTGGTTGAATGATCCACATGACCTTAACAAAGGTTTCAAAACCTACAGATTTAAAGTAATTATTTTTGGAGCAAATTGCTCTCCAAGTATTCTTGCTTTAACAATTAAAACCACCTAAACTTATTTCAAGAGGACTTAACAGTTCAGTTTTTAAAACAAAACTTTTATGTGGATAACCTCATTGGTTCCACTGTAACTGAAGAGGAATTGCTTGAAATTTACCAAATGTCACAACCCATAATGAAGCAAGGAAATTTTGGATTGAGAGAATGGGTTTCTAATTCTCCTAAATTAAATGAACAAATAACAAAAGACAACAATGGGAACATTGAACCAAACAATTACACGAAAACACTTGGAATGCTTTGGTTTTTAAAACAGAATTCTGAACACGATGACACTCTTTGCACAAAGAGTTATAACTTAAATCCAAATGCCAATACAAAAAGACAAGTGCTTTCAGAATCATCCAAAATTTTTGACCCCATTGGATTATATTTACCAGCAACCATAAGATCCAAAATCCTTTTGCAAGACTTATGGAAAAAGAAAATTGATTGGGATGAACCACTTTCAGTGGAAGACCAACTTCATTGGAAAAAATTAGCCACAGACTTGAACAAAGTTCAAGACATCTACGTACCAAGATGTGCTGGCTACAGATTGAAATCGCAAACACTACACATTTTTACAGATGCCAGCACACAAGCTTATGGGTGTTGTGCCTATTTAACAAGTGAAAATGAAAGTAACTTGGTTTATTCAAAGGCAAAAGTGGCACCCTTAAACCAAAAGAAAACTGTACCACAACTTGAATTATTAGCTGTCTCATTGGGAGTTAAAACAGCAAACTTTCTTTCACAAGTGTATAAAGAAGTTGACATAACAAACATTTACTTATGGACAGACAGTCAAATTTGTCTAACATGGGTGACCAACACAGATACAACTTCTTGCAAAAATATATTTGTGAAAAACAGACTAACAGAAATCAAAACTGCAAACACAAACCTTGGTATCAAATTTAGGTACATAAAAACAAAGAGAATCCTGCAGACTTTTTGACAAGAGGGCTCTCTTACAAGCTGTTGAAAACAAATAAAATCTGGTATGAAGGGCCCGAATGGCTAACATGTGAGGATCTTTGGCCAGCCAAAGTAGTTAACCTCACACTCAACTCTACAACAACTGAAAAGATCACTGAGGACAAACCTATATTTGACTATCACCTTTATTCAGACCTCAACAAACTCTTGAGAATTACAGTCTATTGCTGCAAGTTTGTCAATAGCTACCTTCTCAAACACTGTCCTCAGAAAGCCTTTTCTAACTTAACAGAAACTGCAACAAAATACTGGCTCAAACAGATACAAGCTTCAGAATTTGACAAGGAGTTGAAGTATCTTAGGTCCAGTACACATTAAACAAAGGTATTCCTTCACTTGTCATGGATCTAAATCTGTACCTGGATACAGAGGGTCTGATAAGGTGTAAAGGAAGGCTTAACAAGTCAACTTTGACTTACAACTCTAAGCACCCAATTCTTCTTCCAAGGAGAAATCACTTCACAAACTCATCATCAGGGATACCCACAACAAAATACACCACATGGGGTCCCACAAACCCTGACAGAGCTGAGAAAAACTTACTGGCTACCAAAGGGTAGAACTGAAACAAAGAAAATTTTAAACACATGCATTCCTTGTAAACGTATCCATTCACGACCCTTTAAGACCCCAAGCCCTCCAGACCTACCTGTGGAACGAGTAACATTTACTCGGCCATTTGAAACCACGGGTATTGACTACACTGGAGCGGTAAATGTGAGTTTTGGAGACAAAATGGATTCAAAGGAATACAAAGTGTACATTGTACTCTTCACCTGTGCTGCCACACGTGCCATATGTCTAGACATAGTAGAAGATCTGACAGCAGAAGCTTTTATTGCTGCTTTCAGACGATTTTGTGCACACAATTCTGTACCCAAAACTATATGGTCAGACAATGCCACATACTTCAAATCTGGTGAAAGAATTATTCATCAGATTTGTGACAGTGAAACAGTACAAACTCATTTAACCAAACACAACATAACCTGGAAGTACATTCCTGTTAATACACCATGGTATGGTTCAATTTGGGAAAGAAACATAACTGTAAAGAACTGCCTTAAAAAGACTATTGGGACAAAACATCTACAACTTTTTGAACTCATGACTATTCTGTCAGAAATTGAAAATGTTGTCAACAACAGACCATTAACTTATGTGGGAGATGGTATTAATGAGCCAGAACCTCTCACACCAAACCACCTAATTAAGGGAGAAACAGTAAACATGTTACCAGAATCTGAACATAACAGTACAGAGGATCCAGATTGGGAAATAGGACACAAAGAACTCAACACAAAATACCAACATTTGACACAAATCAAAACTCAATTTATAACAAAATGGAGAGAAGAATACTTAACAAGTCTTAGAGAAAGACATAAACAATTAACAAAACAAAGTTGGAATGATTCAGTCAAAATTGGGGACATTGTGTTGATACATGACAAGACACCAAGACAACATTGGTCAATGGGAAAAGTCTTGGAACTCAAAACTGGTGAAGACGAAGTTACCAGGGTTGTAAAACTGAAAACAGCAACTGGTGAAACCACCAGAGATATCACATTACTATATCCTTTGGAGTGTGGGGCTAAATTAGAACCATTACCCCAAAGGATGGATCAGGATACTATTGGGGAGGAATCTCTCAATGTGCCTGATGTAACTCAGACTAAACCAGACAGGCCTCAAAGAAAGACTGCTTTGAAAGCCAGAAAACTTTTACAAGAAAAAATTAAGACTGGTGACTTATAAACTTACACAAACTGAGCAAAGTTAAAATGCTTAATAACTTTACTTTAATCCATAAATTTCCTATACCTAAAGGGAGTCAAACTGATTGACATAACTTTAACTAAACTTGAGAAGTTGGCCTCTTGAACTTTCATATTTAAATAGGTCTTGAGTAACCTCTCTTCCTAAATTTCTACTTCATTCTTTTGATCCATTTTTACATGTTTTACACAGTTTGTCAAAAAATTTGATCTATAACATACAAATTTTTCTCCGGCCCCCCCCAGTATATGGAAAAACTATACGCGCTCACAACATGGTATCATATGTGGTACCTTTATTTCATAATTAAATATAAATTATTAATTAATTGAATTAAGTATCTATACAAAATTGACTCGGGATTGTCGACATAGCCTAATGGGAATGAAATGATTGCCATACATACATGGAAACCGTATGTAGGCATCGGATCTGCAATACCACGAGAAACCTTCATTTATATCACGTGAAACAAATTTTCCATTTGCTAACCCAGTGGTTCCCAACCGGTTTTGGCTTATGGCCCCCTTAGGAACCTTATTTTTTCCTGTGGCCCCCATAAGCATTATTTTCAGTAGGTAATATGCAGATTAACTATTTTACAAAAACAAATATATAAAAGGATATTAAAAACAACTATTTGTATTCAGGTACAATATTATTTGTCACATAGGACTATAAACATAACAAAAACTAAACAGTGGCTAACAAAAATTTAATAACCTTTTAAAATAAATAATTTTTCCTACAAAAAAATAAAATCCTTTAGCAAAATCAAATAAATATATCATTAACTCCTTATTTATTCAATGCGATCCTTGTGACTCATGCAGTTTCGCAAGTTTTTCAATATCAGGGTCTATGGTTGTCAGAGACAAACGAAGATCACCTCTACTTACTATTTCTAAGCGGTTGCGAGCTTTTGATATTTTGATAGTAGGTGTGACACTTTACTAAAACCGGACTCAACCAGATAAGAAGTATGAAAGGCAATGAAATACAATTTTACTTCGTCCCAAAGCAATGGGTATTTCATAGCAATTTCACTACTTGTCCATAAGTTACTGAGCCCATGCTTAAATTTAGCCTGAGAGATTTGATTACTCTGTAACTCAATGAGGCTTTTTGTAATCTGATATCAACATCAGCTGCATTAATCCCAAATGGGTCTACCAACCTGGAATGTCCATTTCTAGAAGATCTGTGAACCTAACTTCCATATCACTGTGCAATTTCTCCAAATGATCAATGTATACTAAAATATCTTTCAGCTCACTCTCAATAGTGCGGAGGGTTGGAAACTGTATCAACTCCTTTCGCCCGATATTTGTCCTGAACAGCTTAATTTTTCCCAGAAATGCACAAATAGCCTCTCTGCAAGTTAAAATATTTGTATTTTTACCTTGTAGCTGTTTGTTCAAGACATTTAGCTTTTCAAATATATCTGAAAGGTAGAATGTCACATTTGGCAGCAATGATTTGTACTCCAAGCTGCTTACCATCCAGAAATAATGCAACACTATCCCAAAGTGCAACGAAGCGACGCAGACAATTACCCTTAGAAAGCCATCGCACCTCTGTATGCAAAAGTAGGCGCTCGAACCCTTCTTCATTGCTAGCACAGAGTTGTCGGAAAAGACGCCCTTGAAGTGATTTGACTTGATAAGGTTGACTGCCTTAATTACACTATCAAGTGCATCTTTCAGACGTCCTCCTAAATTTTTTGCAATCAGATGTTGACGGTGGACAACACAGTGTATGCAAAAAACTTTAGGTACAGCCTCTTTTAAATGTGCAATAAATCCCCTATATCTACCTACCATAGCAGCGGCGCTATCAGTTGCACAAGCCATGATATTTCCAAGTGGAATATCATTTTCTTTGAAATAGGTCACTACTTCTTTGAAAATTGTTTCACCTTTAGTATCTGTCACAAGGCTCCGGGCAAAAAGCATTTCTTTGAGTTGATCATTATCCAAAAACCTAACATACGCCATGAGAAGGGCTTCATTATCACGTAATAATGATTCATCAATTTGTAATGCAAAGATCTTTACTTGTAAATGTTTAACTAGTTTTTCCTCTACATCCTTTGCCATTTCATCAATACTTCTTGATACTGTATTGTTGCTCAACGGAATGACCTCAGTGATTTTTTGGGGATTTTGTTGCATGACAGTTGAAATCACCACAGATACTGAAGGCAAAATCAATTCTTCACCAATAGTATGAGGTTTTCCCGATTTCGCTATTAGCTTGGAAATCTCATAAGATGCAATTAAACCTTTGTCTAATTTAGCCGCTGTTTTGCTAAATATATCTTTAATAGTGCTCCTTGCTTGGAAATCATCGCGCAGCTTTTTAAAGTAATCTAATGTTTTGTCTTTCTTGTCCTTGTGCTTATTCTCCAAATGTATTTTAAGCTTACTTGGTCGCATACTATCATTAGAAAGTGTAGCCATACATATCAGACACAATGGCTTTGTTATATTGTCTGGTGAATGTATAAAACCATAAGCTAAATACTCACTGGAGTATTGTCGACATTTTTTCTTCGTCGCAGTAGCCATGGGTAATCTGTGCAGAAGAAATTTACTATATTAATAATATAATATATATATATATATTACTTTTTAGAGCCGAAGCGCGCCGCAACAGAAAGGCGCTTATCTCAGCGGCGAAAGAGGAAGAGTATTTCTGAGAAAAGACCCAGAAACAACCCTCCACTCCCTGTGCAGAGCACCGGGAGGGTGCACAACTCCTAGTACATCCTGGTACCCTGTACCGAAATACAAAACACCAGAAATGTACCCCCTTGAGGGGATATATATATACAGGGTTTCGGAGCCGGTAAAAAAACTTCTGGCTCCGACTCCGGCTCCGGAGCAGAATTTTTTTACAGTCTGGCTCCGGCTCTTTTATAGTAAATTCTGTTAATTATAAAATAAATATCTAGATTTATATAACTAATTGTCCAATTTAAAATATTGCACAAAAATTTTATTATTAAATCACTTTAATACTCAAAATTTAAATTTCTTATGATTTTAAATTAGGCAAATATAATGATAGAATGAAGTTTAAATAACTAAAGGAAAATGATGAAAACTAAATGATATTAAATATTTATTAACAATGGTAGCTTATATAAATTAGAGAAACTTGCCTCCTAATTAGTTCAAAGTTCAAACTTAAGAATTCTCGTATGGAAAATAGTAACAATCAAACTTTCTTAGATAATATATGCATCTTTTTTTAAGTGTTGAAACTTGAAAGCTTCATGAAAGCCAACTTGGCTTGAAAAAGAGCTGAATATTTAAAAAAATTCAGTTTTTAAATTTTTAATAGGTTGTATTATTTACTTATATTATTTACTTTAAATTTTTAATAGGTTATATTATTTACTTAGATAAATAGTTAGTACCTACTTACCTAAGGTCTCCACCGCCATAAAAAAATTTTTACCTATATAATTAAGTGTTGTTAAGACAAATCTTCCCAAATATTTAATGGTTAAAAAATGGAAATTTGCAGATTATTCCTGCAACTCCCACACCTCCATAAAATCCAAGAATCCTATGGTACCATTTTTCGTAATATATTACAAGAATTATAATTTGCAACTAAACCTATATTTAACAAATAACAATTTAGGTAGCAATATATCGCCCGCAGCCAGACCATGGAGCCGTATTTTCAAGGTTTCCGGCTCCGGCTCCAGGTAAGCAAAATTCACTGGCTCCACCGACTCCAGCTCCGGCTCCGACTCCGGCTCCGAAACCCTGCTTACAACCCTAATCATATCATTCAATCATACTGTAGAATAGAGTAGCAGAAAACAATCAACGTTGTTTTCGCTTTGATATTAACAGAAAAACGTTATCACGCAGTTTCACAGCTGAATTTGTAGGAAATTATACAATTTTTCATAAACTTCTTAAAAACTTGTTTATGACGATTATCGTTTTCCAAAAAATGGCGGCGATTATCGCCGATTTTTTCCGCGACGATCGATTATCACGATATCGACGATTATCGCCAAGGCCCTATAACCAACCTAAACTCTCATTTACAACAGCTAGAAGTTTCATAATCGATAAAAATAGAATAAAATCTTCATCGACGCCATTTTAAAATTTTTTTTTCTGTTGAAATTCTCTTCTCGGTAAAAGTGTGATATTTTCTCCTGTTTATCTGGTGGACGATTCTGCGCTCCGAAATATACGTCTCTCAACAATTTCAGGCGTTTGGATAATTCGTCCCCGGGTGGGGAAGGGTCTCGTTTAAGGTTCAACAGAGCCAGATTTAGGAGTTCATCGAAGGAGGACGACGCTGGTTGTTTCGATCGTGTTTTAGGTTACAAACGCTGAGGGGTTTATATTTACTTTTAAATCCTATTTGCGTTTGGGACTTCTTTCCATCGGTGGCTGTATGTAGACTACTATTTAATTTCTGTGTGTAATTAGGCTTCTATTTTGGTTTCGAGGTTAAATTGAGCTGATAACAGGTAGGCTGTTTTGAGAAAGCCTATTTACATTTCCGCTCTGAAAAGACTTATGAACCTCGAAATATTTTTTGCGTTTGTGACTGGAATTTCCTCTCTGCGTAGATTAAATTCCATGTAAACATAGGGTTAAGGGACAAGGTACCGTACACTCTAGAATATGTGACCACTTGTGAAACTTTGTATTGATTATTATTTCAAATATATTTTTTCTATTTTTTCTCTTAAATTTCCTAGGTGTAATGGATGGATGAAACGTCACTTGAGTAAGAGTAACAATTTTTCATAGCTCAATGGGTAACACCGTTTCCCCATAACGAACTAAACACACACTCGTGTCGGGGGTTGAAATCCCTATGATGCTGGTAATAATAATAGAGCAGCGAGATCAGTGGACCGCATTTGTTAGCCTGAGTGCTGTGCCAGTTTCTGGCCCTCCTGATTGATTGTTATAATAAGTTTAATGGCCAAATATTTACATATAATAATTGGTGTCTACGTTGTATTATCGGAGTAAATAAACGTAGGATAATTAGTCCTCAGTTTATTTATTGCGAGCTCAAAATGAAATTGTCCATTTTTACAAATAAAGTCTCTAATTTGATAATTAAAAGTAAGGGTGATCAACTTAAAAGTGCGCAATGCAAAGTTATAGCAAAACTTTTCAGCGCTCACTTTTAAGTTGACATTACCCTGTACAAGCTTCACAGGCCTATCGTTAAATTGGCCCGTAGGCCTGCCGCCTATTTTCTCTTAGCCTCAAGCAAATCTTTTTCATCATCGTACAATATAAGCGGATTACAGTAATAGGATAGATTAAAAGTATTCACTTTTTATTTTAAAATTATGTATCTGAAGTGTTTCCGTTACGTAAATTATTTACTTGAATCGTGCGAGTCTGTGCTCAAAAAAGAAGTGTTTGTCGTCGCTTTATTTACGTAGAACGAGGAATGCGGGTTGCCTCCTACCCACAGTATTTGTAAACAAAACTGAAGTATGCCGATAGGGGGATTATTATTATTATTATTATTATTCCCTTAAACGTTCAGTACCTCCCCTCCCACGCTATGGGGTTCACCAAAAGTTTTAATGGTTAAAAGAAGTAAAGGTGTATGACTGTAGGCTCTACAAGGTTAGGGTAAAAGAAGTAAAGGTGTATGATGTAGGCTCTACAAGGTAGGCCCCTTTGTTAGCCTTTAGGTTAGGTAGGAAAATAAAATTACTTCAGTACGATATTGTATTATACGAAACTGGATAAGAAAGCTAAAATTCAGTTAATTATTCATAGTTGTCTGATTATCGAACCATAATTTTCCTTATAAATTATTCCTTCCACTGACTCGGAAAATTCGACAGACATTCTGCGCACATGTGTTTCGGACAGGGTTGGGTCGATTAACTTCCAAAATTAACTAGTTAACTTAATTTGAGATTCTTACCAATTAAGTTTTAATGCAGATTTTAAAAATTAACTAGTTAAGTTAATTTTGAAAGTTAATTAATCAATTAACTTTCTTTCTTCGAAGTAGTCTGTAGACTCATTATATATAACTAATCAAGGTAATGATAAACCTGTAATTATGTGGGATCACCTTGTATATGTATTTTTTTGCATATTATACAGGGCAAGACATAAGGATAATTTTTTTATAAGCTTTTATTTTTCTGTTTCTTATAAATAAATTAAATTTGTTTATAATCTCAACTCAACTTTTCTCAACAAGTCTCAACTTTTAGGCATATAATAGTTTTCCATTATGAAAATGAAGGCAAAATGAACATAATCCACATTCCTTACCAGCAATAGTCAAATTAGACTTATAAAATATACATATATACTTCAATTACAAATTAAACATGCTTGTTAACTTTACAGAAGCTGAGGTTCTCAAACCTTTTATCTCTTAGCCTATTAGATTTCACTCAGAAAGATAAAAAGAGCATTTGGATCACCTGAAGATCAGGGCCCCCAACCTTCGTTAGTTAGCTTTATAAGGCTAACTAACGAAAATATCACGACTTAACCTAACCAATCGTCAAGGGCGTACAGTAGGGTGTATCATGCTCAGGTCGAATATTGAAAAACTTGGAATTTCAATATTGGCAGTATGTATTCCTATGTAAAATTGAATTTTAAGAGGGGTTCGTCTTCTGCAACTTTTGCGAAAAATCGCATTTAAATGTTCAAAATCGCTTTTTTTGTCGAAAAATGGGATTTTTGGCCAATTTCAGACTTGGTAACCTCAAATGCCCTCCATATGTTCCATATTGTTCACATACACCCTTAAGCATTTCTATGGGCAGGCTCAGACCCATTTAAGATCAGCCAAAGTGGTTCATAACCCCTAAAATAACCAAAATGGCCCAAAACTTAGGAATTGTATGATTTTTAGTCTCCTATACACGACATTTCGCGGCTGTTTTCTTCATCAGGCAGAATCTTTTTGTTCTTCTTGGTCTTGCATTTTCTTTTTTTTTAGAAACGCCTCCACCAATTTTTATTTATTTTCTTTTCGGATCAGTGATGGCAGCTGCCCCAACTTTCCGCAAGCTGCTGTGACGTTCAAACTTTTTTTTTTGCAATTGCAATTCTTCTTTAATATTTGTATAAGTCACTCCTCCCCCACCTTGGAATAATATGGTGGTCAACTGAATGTTTTTAGATTTTTTCTTTTGAAAGCATCTTGATTTGTCTAGCACAGTGCTCTTCAACCTTTTTATGCTTACCGCCCACTTTTGTAACTTTTGCGAGGGTAAAATTTCCGTATCGCCCAAAATGCAAAAACTCAAACTAAAAGTTATATACCCTGCATAAAACAATAAAATTAATTGCAATTACCTTTAGATTAATGAGATCCTTGAGCCACTAGTGGGCGGTACCGCCCAGGTTGAAGAGCACTGGCTCTAGCAGGTCTCGAGATCTAAAACATGTTCATAATGTCTTGCTTTGACTTGAAAACTGGCAACAATTCTCTGTGATCGATCCTAGCACGAACAAAACCATCTCTCCTCTCCAGAGCCGGATTTAGACGTGTGGAGGCCCCCCTACCTTAGGGGAAGACATAATTGAAGTCATCCATAAGATTCATAATATAATTAACATACATACACTTTCAAAACATCGTGCACTCTTGTCTGTCCATTCCACTCATTTCTACAAAAAATGAAAGCCTCGGGTTACTCGGGTATTCCATTATAGTGAGAGTAGGCCTAAAAGAGTAATAAAAACAAAATAATCAGTACACAACAAATAGTAATTGGTAAAAGTTTATGTACTACAGTGGTATTGGATGCGCGTGTTTTTTTGTTGATCATCTATCGGGTTTTTCTAGTTTCGGGTTTTTTCTATTTTGATAATGGCTTGTCAATATGTGGAGGCCCCCAAGATGTGGAGGCCCATGGGCAGCTGCCCACTTTGCCCACTCCTAAATCCGGCCCTGCTGCTCTCTCGCCCATACACTGCATGAGCTGCAGCTGAAACTTCCTGGATTGCTTTTTCACAGCTTTGAGTGTGAACGGAGACGTTCTCAACGTCTCCTCTTGACATCTTACAAGTGAAGAGTGGCTCATACAGTTTCTCCTTATCCCAATTAATCAGCGTAATTGGAGAAGTGGCATCAAAATTCAGTTTAGGGTTTCTGAGTTCTCAGACTCGTGTGTCCATACTCAGACTTACCTCTGATCATCATGATCATCTCAACCCCCATGCCCTCTCCTCATCCTCACTGCACAGGAGAGAGGCAATAAGGTTCTCACTGTGAGCATGATATGCTCCACGAACTATCACACGAGTGATTATGTTCCTGACTTCAGAGGTCGGGCTTCTCAGCAGTCCCGTAGCGGTCACAATATGGTGAGGTCCATACCTCATGTGGTGCTTCACCTTCATCTCAAAATACATCTTGAAGTAGAAGTCCAGGCAGAACTTCAGCAGCACCTCCAGCTTCTTCAACACCTCCCCCTTCAGACCATGCTGCCTCATCCACAGCATCAACAGACCCTCACCTGTAGTCTGCCAGCGTGACTGATTCAGTGGGCCACACTTCAGACCAGCAAACTTCCTTGCTCAAATCTGTCTTGAGAGCTTTGATCAGTAGGTAGCAGTTCTTCTGGTCAGTGCTAAGGTTCTGTACAATGTCTTCTGGCAGTTCAGTTATATCTTCTCCTGGCAGAGCCTTGAAGCTAATGTTGACAGGTATGTCATTGATCTTTAAAAGTTTTCCTATTGGGCCACTGAACCAGACTTGTGCGTGAAAGGACCATCAAGCTTGATGATCATGTGCCTGGGGCTGAGTTCATTAATATGCAACTGGCATATCAGCCAGTGACACTTGTGACCTAGCAGTCTCTCCAAGTGAGTGATGGCTCCTCTATCAGGTCCTGTGTTTGTGTTGGTGGAATCACCACCAAGGACCCCAATAGTATCTTTAGCACCATGAGCACTAATCCACTAGAGCCTGAGCTATCTTCAGTGCAGGTTTCTCATTTCCTTCAGGTTCTTCTGGTGTATAATGGAAAAGATACTTCCCCTCAGGTTCCCAGGTAACACTATAGTGCTCTTCAGTTGTAATATCAGGATGGAAAGGCCAGTTTCTTCGTTGTACCTCATGATCTTTGTCTTGTCTTGTTTTCCATCAAAGAAAATTCCCTTGATCTCCTCTCCCTCTGTCCTTTTCTCCAGGGCCTCCACCGAGGCACCTATTACAGACTTCTTGCCCCTCCACATCTTCATCCTGTCAACAGCTAGATATGCCTTATCAGCAGATAGATGGCCAGCTTTGATGAGATCTTGCAAGAAACCAGTTGCAATGGCTGCTGCAGGAGTGTTTGCCACCTTGAACCTGACTGCAGCCGCAGCAGTACTTGAGCTATCCATGTAGTTCCTCCTGGCAGAGGTGGAGACTTTGCCAGTGTTGACACTGGAGCTTGTGCCTGGTACAGTACTGGAAAAATCTGTGTCAGTAGTAGGAGCTGCTCTGCCTGGAGACTTGCAAGGAAGTCACCTCATCTTCATCAGCTCTAAGCAGTAGCTCCTTTTCTGTTTCTCTTCTCGGCTGCCTTCTGTTTTTCCTCCTTCCTCTTAGCAGCTTCACCTGCTTCACTGTTTCCTTCACATCAACAGATGCCATCCGGAAGCCAGAAACTTCTGAGGATTTGATCCTCTGGTAATGGAGCCATTCTAGCTCTAGCTTTGGAATCTTCTGAGGCAGAGGACAGTCACAGTTGACATGAACTAGTAGCACAGCCAGAACAGCCAGATGCTTCAGTTCCACAGAGTGAGATATCATGTCTGCAGGTTATGTCAAACAATGTATCAAGTTCAGATATTCTCTTCTCTCTCTTTGCAGCCTTCACTCTGCCATTCACTAGGTTAATCATTTCATTCCACCTGACAAGAATCTTCCTGGCAATGGATCTCTCTTGAATGATCACTGGAGGAGTGAACTTGGTATTGCTTTTGCGCCACTGTGCCAGTACCAGTGATGCCAAGTCCTTAGCCAAATCTTGCAGAGGGTACTGAGCTCTCTCCATATCATCCAGAAGCAGCTTCTCTTCCTGGAGGAGGATTCCTCTCTGAAACACAGCTCTCCAGGTTGGAGCTTATGTGGGAAATAACTGCTTGCCTGGACCCACCAGATCACTCGGCTTTGAATCAGAACTTTTTCTGGTCTTTCGTCCTTGCTTAGCCATGGTGGCTACACAATCTTCACCAAGCTTTGTATCTGAAACATAGAAAGTTATCACGGTGAAACTCTAGTAGCCTATAACAGCTGTTACAATGGTTTTGTTTGGTAAGAAACCGGTCTGTTACATTTGTACTACAGTGTGTCCTGCACAGCTGTTTTGTACATAACCAGTAAACGAAAAAGTGGAAATTTGAACACTTAAACGTGATTTTTAGCAAAAGTTCAAGAAAACAAACCCCTCCTAAAATTTAATTTACATAGGAATACATACTGCCACTCTTGAAATTCGAGCTTCAATGAGCATGGTACACCCTAGCGTACAGTTGACCTAACGATTGGTTAGGTTAAGTCGTGATATTTTCGTTAGTTAGCCTTATAAGGCTAACTAAAGAAGGCTGGGGGCCCTGATCTTCAGGCAGTAACGTATCCAGGAGGGGAAAATGGGGCATTTGTCCCCCTTGGAGGTGAAGAGGATGTATCTAACTAAGGATAAGTAGATTTCCGTAACATTCAGCAAGCTAAGACAGGTAATTAGGTTTTTGTCGTCGTTAATTAATTGTGTGATGAAGTCAAACGATTCAGTACTTTTCACCGTTAGTCCATGATTTATGCACTTTAAAAGAAAAATATGGTAAAAATTACTTCTCTCCCGGGCGGAGCCCCCGGACCCCACTGGGGGAGCTCACAGCGCTCACCCCGACCCCCTAGCTGTATTGCTTCGCTACGCTCGGCAGCACTACTTTGCATTTTGCACCCCACTTTTCAGAAATCCTGGATACGTGCCTGTCTTCAGGTGATCCCAGCATTTTTATAGGAAAATTAATTGGAAATTAATTGAAATATCTCCAAATTAATTAAGTTAACTAGTTCAATTTTTAAAAAAGTTTACTTAAGTTAATCGATTAATTGGCAAAAGAGTTAATTAATTTAATTTAAGTTAATTAACTTAATTGACTCAACCCTGGTTTCGGAAAGGCCAAACTCTTACGCTTCACTTCTCACTTCAACCAAAGGAACAAAATGTAAAATACAAATATTTGTGAAGGCCTGTGTGGTAACGTAGCGTATGTGATTAATGTACATAATGTAAGTTTAATGTATTAAACTGTTCGTTTACGGTTGTGGAAATAAATTCGCTGAAAAAAAATTGAAATTAATATCAGACATGGGGTCATTACAAGGTTCATTATCATTACCAGAAATTTTTCATGATTATTACAGCACTTGTTTCATTATCATTACATTATCATTACAAGTCCTTCATTATCATTGTAAAGATCATTACAATACTGAATAAACGCTCCGCGGGTGCACTGGAGGCAGGGATGCAAAGGTGCTTGGCAGCAAGAACAGATGCATCAGGATACAGATGTGCATTGTCCCTCCACCATGTCGCGGGATTGCAGTCGTCCTCAATGCAGGGCTGGTCAAGGTAGCTGTCCACCTGGCTGACAATAAAGTTCTGAGAAGCTGTAGAGGGAGCTGGAGGGAGCAGCCATAAAATTGAACAACTTGCACCTCTTTGGTGCTGGCTGGGACTGGGAGGAATCAGAAGCCGCATATATATATATATATATATATATATGAATAGAAACGACATAAGTGTTAAGGAACGTTTCTGCACACGAGGAGGAGAGATAACGAACAATGAAAAATGAGGCGAACCGCCCGGGAATCGAACCCAGGGCCTTCCAATTGCCGGTTGGATGCTCTACCATTATGCTACGGACCTCACTCAATCACAAATCGAAATTCTCCCACATAGGGCAGAAACCAATGCCCTGAGAGGGCACCCTCGCAAATCGTGAATATGCGCATATAACTGCAATGACCACGCAGTATATAAATGAATAGAAACGACATAAGTGTTAAGGAACGTTTCTGCACACGAGGAGGAGAGATAACGAACAATGAAAAATGAGGCGAACCGCCCGGGAATCGAACCCAGGGCCTTCCAATTGCCGGTTGGATGCTTACCATTATGCTACGGACCTCACTCAATCACAAATCGAAATTCTCCCACATAGGGCAGAAACCAATGCCCTGAGAGGGCACCCTCGCAAATCGTGAATATGCGCATATAACTGCAATGACCACGCAGTATAAATGAATAGAAACGACATAAGTGTTAAGGAACGTTTCTGCACACGAGGAGGAGAGATAACGAACAATGAAAAATGAGGCGAACCGCCCGGGAATCGAACCCAGGGCCTTCCAATTGCCGGTTGGATGCTCTACCATTATGCTACGGACCTCACTCAATCACAAATCGAAATTCTCCCACATTGGAAGGCCCTGGGTTCGATTCCCGGGCGGTTCGCCTCATTTTTCATTGTTCGTTATCTCTCCTCCTCGTGTGCAGAAACGTTCCTTAACACTTATGTCGTTTCTATTCATTTATATACTGCGTGGTCATTGCAGTTATATGCGCATATTCACGATTTGCGAGGGTGCCCTCTCAGGGCATTGGTTTCTGCCCTATGTGGGAGAATTTCGATTTGTGATTGAGTGAGGTCCGTAGCATAATGGTAGAGCATCCAACCGGCAATTGGAAGGCCCTGGGTTCGATTCCCGGGCGGTTCGCCTCATTTTTCATTGTTCGTTATCTCTCCTCCTCGTGTGCAGAAACGTTCCTTAACACTTATGTCGTTTCTATTCATTTATATACTGCGTGGTCATTGCAGTTATATGCGCATATTCACGATTTGCGAGGGTGCCCTCTCAGGGCATTGGTTTCTGCCCTATGTGGGAGAATTTCGATTTGTGATTGAGTGAGGTCCGTAGCATAATGGTAGAGCATCCAACCGGCAATTGGAAGGCCCTGGGTTCGATTCCCGGGCGGTTCGCCTCATTTTTCATTGTTCGTTATCTCTCCTCCTCGTGTGCAGAAACGTTCCTTAACACTTATGTCGTTTCTATTCATTTATATACTGCGTGGTCATTGCAGTTATATGCGCATATTCACGATTTGCGAGGGTGCCCTCTCAGGGCATTGGTTTCTGCCCTATGTGGGAGAATTTCGATTTGTGATTGAGTGAGGTCCGTAGCATAATGGTAGAGCATCCAACCGGCAATTGGAAGGCCCTGGGTTCGATTCCCGGGCGGTTCGCCTCATTTTCATTGTTCGTTATCTCTCCTCCTCGTGTGCAGAAACGTTCCTTAACACTTATGTCGTTTCTATTCATTTATATACTGCGTGGTCATTGCAGTTATATGCATATATATATTATTATATATATATATATATATATATATCAACGGTGGCCGCATGCTGCTCTCGAGGTTGTTAACCGGCTCGCGAGACCATTTTGGTTTTTATTGTATGTCATAAAAGACAAAATTCATAATACAAATATAATTTTTCTTTCACATAAAAAAAATATGAAAAAAAGAACAAGGAAAAATTGAATTGACAATAAAATGCATCATGCGTAGGACAATTTCTTTTGCGTGACAGGCATAAAGCGGGATAATTACGTAATTAACACCAATCGCCACTCACCAGTGTCCGGTACCCCTCGAGCTACCCTGCGGGCCGCGTGTAGTAACGAGTGAGTGTGTTTTAAAATTGGCTTCTTAGATCAAATAGTGGCTATTTTTCTCATCTATACAAGTGAAAGTTATACAACCCCTTAGTTGATTAAAATGACTGAGCAGACAAAATGTAAGAAACGGAAATATGAAGAAGAAAATAGAGTTTTTAAACAGGAGTAGAAGAGCTTTGCCTTTACTGTTAAGGGTGGGAAACCTGTTTTTCTTATCTGCCACGTGGCACTCAATCACTTTAAAGCCAGTAACTTAAAGCGTTATCATGAAATTAACCATAAAAATTTTATTATGGAATTTCCTCCCAAATCAGAATTGCGGAAGACTAAGTTAACAATGTTGAAATCTAGCCTAGTTGCCCAACAAACTGTACTTTCATCATTGTGTAAGACAGCTGACTTAACTACTGAAGCTAGTTTTGTTATGGCATGGAATATTGCTCGTGCTCAACTTCCCCACAGTAGTGGAGAATTTGTGAAGAATATTGCCGATGTTACTGCAATTCTCGCTCCAGATAATTAACACAAAGCTTTGAGAACAAATAGCAAGTATTTATATTTCCCGCCACACTAGAGAGAGACGTATTTCCCAGATCAGTGCTGAAATTACATGCTCGTTGCAGAGTGATTTTAAGAATTCTGTTCCATTCAGTTTGACCCTCGATGAATCCACAGATATTAAAGATAACCCTCAACTGGCGATATTTGTTCGTTATGTTACTGGCGATGGAAATGTGAAAGAACTCTGGTGGTTTCTCTTAGGGTCATTAAGTCCAAGAGGGGTTGACATAAAGAACGCACTTGACGAAGCATTATCAAATGCTCAAGTACCATTGAATAAACTTGTCAGTGTTGCAACAGATGGAGCACCAGCTATGGTAGGACAAAATGTAGGCCTAGTTGGGCTCTTGACACGCGATCCCAAGTATCCTGTGTCTCTTCATTCACTGTATCATTCACCGTGGTCATTTGGTAAGCAAGTACTTTAGGTATGACAGTTATGAAATGTGTTCTAGAAATTGTGAATTTTATTCGTTCAAATGCAAAAACGCACCGAGCGTTTAGAAATTTTATCGAGGAGCTGGAACTTCAAGATAGCCAGATGACCTTTCATTCTACTGTATTGTAAGGTGGTTATCAACTTGTAATCTCCTGAATAGGTTTGTTGCACTGTTGGAGCCTATCACTGATTTCTTGAAAGAAAAGGGAAAGCCATACCCACAACTAGAAGATCAGGAATGGGTGCAGGATCTGATGTTTTTTACTGATGTAATACAACACCTTCAAAATCTAAATTTGGCACTTCAGGGAAAGTATAAGGTCATTTCTGACCTTACACAGACAGTTTTCAGTTTCCAGTTTCCAGAATAAAATAAAGCTCGTCCAAAAAGATTTAGTAGCAAAACGTTTGACCACTTTCCCCACTTGAAAAACCGAGCACACTTTTCCTGATATTGAAATAAAAGATAGTAAATTGGAGGAATCCCTATTTGCACGGATTTGTACTCGCGGGAGTTGGTATCGTAACTAGAGCTACATATTGAATAGTTACAGCTGTAGTCCACAGCTGCAGTCTGCGTTTTGTGGCTGACATAATGTTCGTTTGTCCATATGTTTTTGTAACGTACCCTGTTGTTTTAAAGCTGTAATGTAGGTTTAGGTCTATTTAAGAAATACAGTTTAAACCTACTTCGGTTTCGTTAATCTTCCTCCAACTTAGAGCTTGCTAATAAGCAACACAAAAGAACACCAGATAACTCCACAGCTTACACTAAACAACGCCAACATTCCACACACTCACAGGACCAAAATACTTGGTCACATACAACGCATCATTATCTTTTGCAAACCACATTCAGGACATTAAAAACAAATGTACGTCAAGACTTAACACGCTTTAGGGTACTAATAGGCACAAACTTTGGACGCCAGCAGGAAACATCATCACTCGTATACAAACAATATATTCGCTCAGTTATGGACTATGCTAGCCCATGCTGGGCACCCATTATCTTAAAACACACACACACACAAACACCTTACAGACAATACAAAACAACGCACTTCGTATCATTACAGTGTACTCAAACAACACCAATAGAACACCCGCACACAGAAACAAAAAATACTGAAAGTTAGGGAACATTTAGACATGAAGGGAACACAATTCGTGGCAGCAACGTCAAATAACCACCAACACCAACACCAACACCACCACCTCGCACCATTAAGGTAACACCAGAGAGACGTTATAACCAAATACTCCATTCCATACCACGCCCCACAGACATCGCACAGTACAGAAAACACACACACACACAAACCTAACCCACAAAGAACTGACACGACTCGGTCCAAATGTGGGCCTAGGTGTGAAGCCGCCACCCATTGACAGATCATAGACCAGCTTGAGCAGATCGGATCGAGTTAACTTAGCACGATTCCGATGTGGACATCACCCCATCTTAGACATAAACACAGACTAGACAACTCCACAGACGACACCTGCCACCTGTGTCAGGACACAACACAAATAATTGAACACATTATGACAGACTGTACCGGCGTACCGCTCTAGCACAACATAGAACACACAAAACAACATCACTAGTGCGCTGAAACTCTGGTCCAGTGGTCCACTCCGGAGAGGGCGATCGGTTACCTGCGTGCCGTCGGCTTGTTCGATCAGGGTGGGCTGATCGGCTAAGCAACAACAACTTGGAGCTTAATTAAATATTAACAGGCTTCATTTATAGAATAGACCTAATCAGTTTATGCATCAAAGACCTAGAACCCTCTGTTGATTAGGTTTAAGTTAGGTCCTATATTGTTTTTTGATTCATGGAAATTATCTGAACAGGAATTTTCCTTTCCTTTCGCAGGTTGTATATTTTAAGTAACTTAGAGCTAGGGTGTCCATATGTCCCAGTTTTCAGAGAGCTGTCCCAGTCTTTAGAAAAAAGTTTTCGGGACAAAAACATGACTTAAGGTGTGCATTATATTTAGTATTCATTTACTCTGTTGAAAAGTGTTTTCCAAATAAGCCTATAGCCTATAGGGCATGGATCCGCCCCTGTCCCGGTTTTTCCAAGCACAAAGCTGGACACCCTACAATTAGGGCCCGAGATCTTAGGCCAGGCCTACTTGCGGTGAAAATTCTTGTGCAAACTCTCACCTCTATCTGGCGGATAACTTGGATATTCACAGATTTGTTCCTTAAATTCCCGCATGTGGTCTGATTATTGTTTATGCTCTGTCAAGGACAATAAATTGGAACTGGAACATGAGAAGGAAGGAAGTCTCTTGGGCCGCAATTATCATGCACAAATCTCGCTTAATTAAAACTAGATTTGCTTCTGAACACGTACGCCCAAGCGTGTGTGTGTGTGTGTGTGTGTGTGTGTGTGTGTGTGTGTGTAGGCAACACTAGGTTTATTATAAGTGAAGTTCAGTGTGTGATAATTCAGATTTTTTTTTTTTTTTTTTTTTTTTTTTTTTTTTTGCTGCGAGTTAACACTTTTGGTACCCCGGAACATTCTAGATTTTTTATATAAACTTTTTAAACATTTTTACTCTTGGAAAAAAGATGTTGGTCTTGATTAGGTTAGGGACCATTCAAAAACCACGTGGTCCTTAAAGGAGAGGGTTCCTTATTTGACCACCAAGGGCCACATGGGGGAGGGGGGTCGACGTTTAACCACGTGGCCAATACTAAGCATTAAAATATCCTATTTATAATATATGTGTGATATGTATATATATATAATTATATATATATATATATATATATATATATATATATATATTACACACACATTTAACTGCAAACACGCAGTATAATTAACGTAAAGAACGACGCTTGTATAGGAGATATTCCGCGCAAGACGAGAGAACGAAACAAATGTATATAATGTTACGGCATGTGGGAGGTGCCCCCTTGGGGCATTGGTTTCTGCGAGTATGTAGAAGAATTACGGCATTTGGAAGAGTGAGGCCCATGGTGTAATGGTTATCGCATCTGACCGGCAATCGGAAGATCCCGGGTTCGATTCCCGGGTGGTTACCTCATTTTTTCATTTGTTTCGTTCTCTCTCTCTCTCGTCTTGCGCGGAATATCCCTTATACAAGCGTCGTTCTTTACACACATATATATATATATATATATATAATATATGACCAGCCATGCGTGGTTGGCTACGAGGGCAGGAGGAGATCAGACAGCAATTCCCTCCTTCACCGAATCCTGCAGAGGGGTCGACCACAGGTCGATCCTGAACCGTCGTTCAATCTCGCCAAAAGTAAGATATATTTTATTTATTTCTCGTTAACTCTAGAAAATTCTAATCTTCATTAAACACAAATTCGCTGTATCTTTATTTCGGAAAATTCTAGAAGATTCGAATTTTTAACGGTCATAAAACACAAATTCGCCTTACTTTTGATTTGATTATTTTTAATTTGCTTTATTTTAATTTGCATTTTAATTTACATACGATTAAGAAGGGGGGGGGGATGACATCAGAAGACCACGTGGTTTTGGAAGGGAGTTTGTCATTGGCCACAAATGACCACAAGGGAGGGGACGGGTTTGAAAACCACCCGAAAAAGGACCACGCGGTTTTTGAATGACCCCTTAGGCTACTCTAGATTTGAGAGTACCTCATTATTTAATGTCTTAACAGAAACCGCCCTTCGAGCCCTCTATTGCTCCCTAAACACTTATTACGCTCTTCTCGGTTTGATCTTAACTTTATCTTACCTGGTTCGGTTCCCAAGGTGTGGCCAGGGAACCCAGAACTGCCAACACGCCAGCTTATTTTGTTTGTGGCACAAAAGGAAAGTCAGATAGTAGTTATAGCTGGAAAGTGTGTTGTGAGCCGGTGTTTACTCTTAGAAGTTATAGAGATGCCGGCCCAGATGTGTTGCCAGAGAGAATTTAAAGGTAGGTAAAGATGAGTATACAACACTGGAAGGTAACGAATTCCATATAGGTATGACTCTAACCGAGAAAAATCTTGCACGGAACTCGTGTTGATAGTGAGGGTAAAATATCTTGAATGGATGTCTCCTAGTATTCTGTTGAGGTGGTTCCTGAAATAAGTCAGAAGAGCTAATCGGAGAATGGTTGAAATATTTTCCAACATTGTATCAGATCTCCTCTGAGTAGCCTACCCTGGAAAGAGAAAAGCTGCAATCTATTAAGTTTTTCAGAATAAGACAGGTTTTCAAATCCAGTGATATGCTTAGTCCATCGTACGCTGCACACTCCCTTAAGCCTACCCAAATCTCCCAGATAACCCAAGTTCCATATGACTGAAGAAAATTCCATAATGGGTCTTATATGATCAATAAAAACAGATTTTATAAATTCAGGATATCTGCAAATTGTAGATTTGAGTAAATTAGACGCAAAGCCATTGGGGTCATTCCATGCAGTCAACGAATTTTGGGTCGAAAAAACGTGACCATCACCGATTTTTTTGAAAATTGCACACTTATAGATCTCGGTGAGAAAAACAGAATGGAACTTGTTTCAACACTCTAGGTCATATGGTTCCGGAGATATGGCCATACGAACTTTGTAAAAAAAGGTCAATTTCCAAGGTCATACCATATTTCAACATGAAATATCTCGGCTCCTATTGCACTTACAGAGACCATTTAAACACTATTTTAAAGCTTTTAAGCAGATCTACAACTTTGTTTCTATTCGTATTTTACCTCGGTGGTAAAAAAAAAAAAAAGGTTGATCTTATTTTTTACCTTTGACCTTGTGTAGGTCATTTGATGTCACAACAGATTTTTTCTCCTTTCACCCAATTTTGGGTACACATGTCTACCTTAACCTAAAACAAGAGTTTTAGTGTTGATTAAGTTAGTATAGACGGTACAGCCATTTCAGTGGACCATACCTACCTCCATTTTGACCAAGTACCTTTTTCCACCAAAATTTGGAGCGCCGTTTCTTTGGAACTGTTTGAGCTAGTGTTGAGAAAAGTACCATTAGATTTGTCTCACTGAGATCTATAATGTCTGCTATTTTTAAGAGAATTTGCCTTTAATATGTATATTATTAAAATAACCTATTCCTTTATTTTTACCAATTGAGTTATGAGAACCGATTCTTGTCTAGCTGGGTGAAACCATGAAAAAAGAGGCATCAACATAACTTTATATTTAAAAAAGGCAGTTATTAGGTATTTACAATATATTTTATGGAAGCCATTATTGTTACATTTATAATAATAATAAAGTATTTGTATACGCCTTTCAAGGTAATTATTTGTCCTACCAAAGATTTGTGCAAATGCAGACAGAATGTGTTCCACTGGCACCTGGCAACATACATTCTTTTGGCCGAAGCTCTGCAAATTTTGAAAATTCTGTTTTAATTGTTGAATGGTTTGTTTTAAAAAGCTCAAATGCTTCTTTTAGGTTGCATAACATTGGCGATTTTTGTTTTCTTTCCCGCCTACCATCAGCTCCTTTTACAGAAAAATAGTCTTTCAACCCTGGCATTTGTCTACTCACATCTGGCGAATGATAGAAGTCAATTACTTTGGCAGCAGTTTCACTATTCAGGCGTTTCCCCAAACGCGGATTAGGAGTTGAAAGCACTCCCTTCTCCCTCACCAAACACACACTTGCCTAGCCATGTAATCTGAGCACTTAAATTCTTCTCTGATCTTTACTTGTGTCCATCTTTTTGGTAGGATAATAAGAATTCAGTTTTTCACTTCGACTTGTCACTTCATTAAATTTCTCTTAGTTGTTGTTGAATCTCAAGTTCTGTATCATCTGAGTCACTGCATGAAATTGGTTGTTTAGTTGCAAGTTCAAGCTTTCTTTTCGCAACTCCTACTTTCCTCAACTTTCTCTTTGTGTAACCAGCGCTGTCAGTGTGTTTAAATGGTTTTATTGGGGTCTCATCAAGTGTGGCCAATGAAGCATTGAATTTACTAAGCTCATACTGCATTTCAACTACATCTCCAATGGTTTCTAGCTCAGATGGGGCACTTGATGAGGTGGATGGTGATTTTTCAAGTGGTTCACATTCAGGCATTGGGGATGGACGATTTGCTAGTATATTTCGACAGGTTGCACATGCTTTATGATTATTTGTTAGTTTCAATTCACAACAGAACCTGCCCATATTCAAACTGCTGAAATCCATGTTTATCTAAAAAAAAAAAAAAAACATATGTAGCTTAAAAGCCAGGGTTGGGTTCAATTACACACAATGGAAAAAATTACAATTTTTTGTATTTTTCTTCAAATTAATTAGTTAGTATTGTACTTCACAATTTCAAGATCAATTGCAATTACAATTAATTTTGTCTGAATCAATTACAATTACACAAATATAACTATCTCTTCTATATATCTATAAAAATATATATCTATATCTAAGTATAACTAAATAAACTATGAAAGGTTTATTTTCATTGGATGATGTGACTGCCAGATCTAGGGGTATAATTTTTAACAATTGATATTAATTGATCAATTACATCAGTTATAGCTCAAAAATCAATTACAATTACCTTTATTTTCATTTTATTTTGAATCAATTACAATTAATGGAAATTAGGATCAATTAATTAAAAATACAATTACAATTATTCATTGTAGCCAACCCTGTTAAAAGCTATTTTTGCTTGGATGGCACAAATAAAATTTGGGACCTACTGATCTTGTTTCAGAAGTCTACAACAAGAAAAAAATGTGCAGTTTGATTTACAGATTGGAATAAATACAGATGCCAAAAAAATCCTTGCTCTAAGGTTTAAATAAGCTTATTTTCACATGGGTACATACTGTTGTACACAATGAATAAATACACAAAGTTAAGTAATTCTATTAAAACTCTTCTAACTCTTAAAACTGAACTTATTCTATAGGGTAGTACCTATAGCCTAGTATAAGGCACTTATATACGTACATAGCTTTACCTTTAAACAGGATAGCAGGTTCGAAGTTCTTCACCCTTTTGAATGTCCATATAAATTATGTAATTTAAATTACCTATTATATAAATCTCTGAAATATACAAAAAAAAATTAAATTTTATAATAGGGCCGGATACTTATTCGACCAAATAACTGGGTTAGGTTAGATAATTACCGATTTTTTTGAAAATTAGCAGACATTATATATATCAGTAAGAAAAGTCTAATGATATTTTTCTCAACACACTAGCGCAAACAGTTCCAAAGTTTGGTGGAAAAAGGTACTTGTTCAAAATGGAGGTGGGTATGGTCCACTGAAATGGCTGTAGCGTCTATACTAACTTAATCAACACTAAAAATCTTGTTTTAGGTTAGGTAGACATGTGTACTCAAAATTGGGTGAAAGGAGAAAAAATCTGTTGTGACATCAAATGACCTACACAAGGTCAAAAGTAAAAAATAAGATCAACTTTTTTTCTTTACCACTGAGGTAAAATATGAATAGAAACAAAGTTGTAGATCTGCTTAAAAGCTTTAAAATAGTGTTTAAATGGTCTCTGTAAGTGCAATAGGAGCCGAGATATTTCATGTTGAAATATGGTATGACCTTGGAAATTTACCTTTTTTCTTACAAAATTCAAATGGCCATATCTCCAGAACCATATGACCTAGAGTGTTGAAACAAGCGTCATTTTGTTTTTCTCAGATCTATAAGTGTGCCAATTTTCAAAACAAAAATCGGTGATGGTCACGTTTTTTTCGCCGTAGAACTGACATGGAATGACCCATTAGCCTTATTAACAATTGAGCGGATATGCAGATGGCACTTAGGTTAAGTAAATTAGTTGTTAATCAGTTTTTTACATTAGATTTAAAGTTCATACCTCGCTTATGCGGAGATGCGCACATGTTGCGTGCACCGCCAAAATGCTCTTCGCTCATGAATATTCATGAAAGGTTACTTTCCATTTCATGCCATTCCCATTGTTATTTGCGGCACAGAAGTGGGATTGCAAGTTAACCTAACCTAACATTATCCTAGCCTGACGTATCCTTACGTCAAATCTCGTTAGGCCTATGCACGGTGTAGTCTGGCACGGTCATCTGTGGGGACGGTAGAACAGTGCTCGGAAAAAATGAGGATGAAATAGCGTAACCATGATCATACTCACAGATGTACGAGTATTCTTGCATGACCACATTTTATAAGGTTAATAGGAAAATAACACGAGCCTGTAACTTGTATATGTATAGCAATATTAAGCTATAGAATGGCGCATAGATACGCCCCTTTCCCTTGTTATCGTAGTCACGAGAGAGAATTTGTCGTATGTACAGGGTGTCCACAATGTCTTTTCACCCCAGTAAAATACTAACTGATTTTCGTTTTTATTTCAGACCCATTTGAAATGTGTGATAGCAGCAACTATACGATTGAACAACGCATATTGGCTAATACCTGGATCCATGAAGGAGAGCCGCACGATTGAATCGATCCTGGAAGTCTGCACGAATATTTTATTGTTTTGCATTTTGCCATTACTGGTCGCTCATGCACCCAGTATGTGTTGTTCAATTGTATAGTTGCTGCTATTACACATTTCAAATGGATCTGAAGGAAAAACGAAAATCGGTTAGTTTTACTGAGGTGACAAGACATTGTGGATACCCTGTACAGTGTACACATTGTTCTCTTATCAGATAGGTGCGATATTTTGATTGATATTCATTTTAATTCGTTTGGATAAAAACTGTAGTGGTAAATAAATGATACCATAAATGCTAATGTACAGTAGAGGCCCTATTCTGGTTTATTTGTTAGTCAGTGAGCCAAATTTGAACTGTCATATAGTCTGAAATTAAAAAGAAACCTCCACATTAAATTCGTACGTAAGTCTGTCATTAAACTAAATGGACAGGAAATCTTTACGTTAGGCTGGAAGAAATGTACATCTTTGTTTTATTGTGGAAATCAAGTTCTGAATGGCGTGGTCGGTAGGAGTGCCTGATGCGGAAACCACGGGACTCGGGTTCGAGTCCCACTAACTCCTGGTTTCCACTTCATTGTCTTTTCACTTTATATAAGTGCGGTTATTGCACTTAAAAATTATATTTTTGTTTAAGTATAACTTAATAATGAAATTATGCAGTAATTTCGCTTAGTTTAATTGGCCTTGCTTGTTTTTATGGGTGGGATCGGGGGTTACTATTCAATATCACTTATCTCGCAAGTATGGTTAGGACCTTTGGTATTTAATAGTCTCGCAGCGTGTGTATTTGCCATAAACATTAGCGGTAAAAGAGTCGAGATCAGGGAAACTGAGTTTTATACCTTGTATAAAGGCCTACGCATTCGGTCATAATGGCGAACTTAATATTGAAAATGCTTTGTAGGCCTACGCCTTTAGGCATAGTAAATAACTGCGAGGTGGTTAATATAGCAAAATAAAGAGCTTAGGTCCTAACTAACGCATAATTTTTATCATGTTATTGTGTATTAGAATGAAAGTCCGTTGTAAGGGCAGTAGGTTATTCTTTTTTTTATAGTAGATGTTTTTAGGTTGACGTACCACCATGCTTTTCTGAGTACCGGAAAAGTTGCGGGTTATTCATCAAGAACTGATATTAAGTATAAATACATTATCATTAAATTAATTAATTATCAATTAGCAAGCTGTTTTACAGTAAGAAATTATATAAAGAAATAATAGAAATAAATAAAAATTACCCCATTTCCAAATCCATCTTTTTAATCCAAGGCGGCCGCCAGTGTGTGACCTCACACATAGGGACTAGTGTCGGCTCTACGTAACCCCATAATGAAAATTACTTTATAGCTTGAATTAAAGAAGTTATTGTTACTAAACAATAATAAAAATTAATTGCATACAATAAAATGCATAATTTCCAGAAAAACAAACGTACTTTTATTGTAATAGGCCACACTGGTCTTCTAGGGGCTAATCACTCGCCATGTACGCATAAACCGACATGCCAGTTAGTTACATATATTAGGTTGCGCTCGCATCCGTCAATTACTGCCGTGCGGGCAATTACTCTTCATTAATCAAGTAGTAAGCAACGTCACTTTCGGCCCTCGTTTGGCTGGGCGAACAGATTAGGTATAGGGCTGTTATGTAGGTTATTGGATTAAAAGAATTGCAATAAATTGGCGAAGTGCATTTCATTTACGTAGAAAACTTTTGATTTGTTTTTCGCTTCACTGCAAATGCTGTAATGTAATTAATGTCGATTGATTTTAATTGTGTGTTCGTGCGGTCAAGTGTGTGTATATTTCACAGACGCAGTCGAGTGTCTGAAAAAACCAGGGCTGTGGAGTCGGTGATAAAATTTGCCGACTCCGTCTCCGACTCCAAAAAATTTAACATTCCGACTCCGACTCCAGAAATCTGACTTGTATAATTACGACTCCGACTCCGATGGAATGTTAAGGCCAAATTGATTACGATTAGCTTTATTAGGCCAATGGAGATTCATAAACAAGGCATTTCGTCACCACCACATGACTCATCAGGTTACTTAGTGGCTGTAACTATGCCTTAGTGGCTTTTTTTCTCTCTATTCAAAAATTACAATAAATCCCAAAATACAAACTGATTGAAACTTAAATAAAATAAGATTATTATTGATTTAGCAAATTAATAAGATGTTTTTGTATTATTATAAACATCCGTAACAAAATGTACCAACCTAAACTGAATTTGTTCTTAAAAAGGATCGCTTCCATTAAATCTTCTTTCAGTGATGCTTATCAGAATTATCAAATTGAAATCTAAAAATCTGAAAGATTTAGGGTTTATTAGTACAAAATTTTTTAATTTCCTTATTAATTGTTAATTAATTAATTATAATCCTTATTAATTATAAGCAACTATATTTATATATTATTTATATTTATATATTTATATGTTATATATTATATATTATTTATATATTATATTATAAAAACATTAAGTTAAATCTATTTTATTCATAAAATTGAGCTAGGCCTAGGCCTAGGCTGCTATGGTTATAATTGAAGGATTTGCACCGACTCCGACTCCATCCAACTATGCACCTCCGACTCCACTCAAAATTGACCGACTCCACGACTCCTACTCCACAGCCCTGGAAAAAACCCAACCGAATTTGAATTACTGTACATTAATTTAATTAATTACGTTTCCATGCTTTGAAGTGAATGATGAACATTTATATTCCAGAAATAAATGTTTCCCATCAGGTTTCGGGTTACGAGTTTTAATGTATTTTTTATTCGGCAGGCTACGCACTTTTCTTGCAAAGATAGGCCTAAATAAAAACGTACGGTACATGAACGTGCGCGTCGTATCTTTGTATAAGCGAGGTACCGATTTCTTTTAAATCAACTTTCCTATAAAATAATTAAGCTAACATAATTTAATCTAACCTACCTTTAGTGTCATCGAACCGAGAAGGATGTTTTCTGTGAAGTCCCTAAAAAGTGAGGTATTCGTTAAAATAACGTAATCAAAACTAATATATCCTTTTCCCAACAACTTTAATATTTCCAGATTCTTTTATATATAAGTTTGTTACTGTTCCGAGGTACCAAGTTTTACCTCGCAAATAAATTCTCTCTGTATTGTACAGAATTATTTTATCCGTTTATCTCGCCATAGTCTTACTGTAGGTTGGCTGTCATTTTGTAAACGTGGAAATTTCACAATCTGCGTGACAGGCATGAAAAAATCTGGCGGGGGCATCCAGGTACCACCGAGAAATGAGGTACTGTACCACTGGGACTGGGTAGAACTTAAGTAAATTTGTACATCAGTTTCTCTTCCATTCATTTCTTTCTCTCTTTATTGTTCAGGAATTATTATAAGGGAAGGACTTTTTTTTTTAAAGGACTGTACAGGGAAAGAAGATATTTCGCATTCGCCTCGCAATTTTCGCCTGTCTAGTTTTTATTAAATTAAAAACTTATATTATAAAGTTAAGCTTGCATTTCTGATTTTTCTAATGGGAAATCTCGGTTTGCTTCCTCTTTTCTTTTTAATTTTGGTTATATATATATATATATATATATATATATATATATATATATATATATATATATATATATATATATATGCATGCCCCTCGGTGGTGTAGTGGTTAGTGTCGCTGACTATGAGTCCATCGGCCCCGGGTTAGAGACCCGGTGACGGCAGCCGGCGTGCAGCAAAACCCAGCTGTTCATCCTTCCACACAATAAAGTGGTTGGTGGCCTAGTGGTTAAGACGCTGTGCTGCTGGTGGGGCGTGGTTCGAATTCCACGTTAAACTGTAGGTCTGAGGGGGAGTGAAAAGCTTTACTTTCGTCAGAATGAACAATTCGGGCTGAAGCTAACCAAAGGTGTGTGTATATATATATATATATATCGGCTATTGATTGGTGGCGTGGAAAACGCAGTTTAATAATGAACAGGAACACCAGAGAAAATACAAACATCCTTCAAGGTTTAATAGTACCAACGTTTCGGAATGCACTAATTCCATCTTCAGGGCTAAAACAATAAAATTCCAAATCACATACAAAATCACCACCTAATTCTCTCATACGTAATCACTCGCACAACAATATATCAGTTAATGCTTTTACTTTTTATAATTTTAACTTTTTAACTTCACATTTATTTACCTTTTAGTTTTAATGTTTTACATTTTCTTAGCTACTTTTTATAATTTTTTTTTTAAGTTTATTTTAAATTGTTATTAAGCAATTTGTATTTTGTAATTTTGTATGTGATTTGGAATTTTATTGTTTTAGCCCTGAAGATGGAATTAGTGCATTCCGAAACGTTGGTACTATTAAACCTTGAAGGATGTTTGTATTTTCTCTGGTGTTCCTGTTCATTATTATATATATATATATATATCAGTTAGGGTGGCCGGACAATCCGCCTTTTGAGCACTGTCCTCCATCCGGAGCCACCTTGAGCCGGACGTTAATTTGTCCTCCTTTTTTGGGTTTGGCTAAAAAGAATTATATAAATTACCTCAGGTACCCTTAAAATAGCGGGTACTGAAGGCTATAATAACCGTTAATGTATTTTTATTATATGAGGCGTTGCGTGGAAGAAGGACGACCTAGCCAAAATCAAATCTTTGAGAAAAATGCATTTTAAGTTGGAGGTATTTATCGACAATTAGGTAGAAGGGCGACACTGCTGATAAGCCGCATTTGTTTTCAATTTCATGACTACGAGTCGGACAGTCAGTCTGCCCAAGGAGTAAAAATGAATATTCATTTCTTTGTTTTATATATATATATATATATAATATATATATATATATATATATATATATATATATATAATTATATATATATATATAATATATATATATATATTAACGTAACGGCCACATACGCAGTGTCCTCCTCTTTGGAAATTTGGAAATGGCCACCCTAATTATCAGTATATGTAGTGTGTGAGGCCGGGGTAATAATCGTCGCTTGTATGACCAGGTTAGAGCGAAATATACAAAAGTTTAAGTTCAAAGTGCGTAAACTCTGTGACGTTGTTTTGCTAAGTGACGACAATTATAAATTATTTTTGGATGCACGATTTCAGTTTCATTTACATTTTTACCGTTTGCATTTGTTGACGGAAATTACATTTACAATTAAATGGAAATTTTGTGAAGTATTGTAAAGTTCTTCAGAGTATTTTATGATGGCTAACGTGCTTTTAATATATTCTGGATTGTTTATTTCCTTTTGTAACGGCAAAGGTAATGTTTGACGGAGGGCACCTACAGCTTTACGTGATTCCAAACCATTTTCCTACATCCGAACGCAGTGGAGCCATCCATCCAGCTACTAAATAGACCCAATGTATCTTTACCTCGCTGATTTGAACGGTCAGCAGTGTTGCCGACGTGACCTGATGGCTGTGGTGGGAAGTCTAAAAGATCATAGTTGGGCGTCAGTGCCTGAAATCCACTTTGAAGCCTTTGAGAGACTGCATTGGTCTAAGCTGAAGGTTTTTTCTAAATAAATGATTTTTATTTAAAAGGGGGGATATTAATGTGAAAGAATACACGTTGTGGAAGTCAGAGATGATTCTTAACTTGAATACTGAGAAGACTATTAAACAAGAAATTATCAATTAAAGGCTAAATTGACCTTTTGCTATAGGCTCATCCCCACGTACATCCATCCCAAGTCTTATTAAATATTCGCAGTAAGGTCTACAATTTTTTAAAAATTTAATTCTACCCATCTTAGTTCAAGCCTCATTTATATGTAGATAATAAAATTTAAAATAAGTACCGGAGCAAATTCCAGCTTCACAATTGTTGAAGCGAATGTTTAGTATCACCATAAACTGCTTGAATTACAGCCTTCCTTTTCAGGCAGTCATTGTTTCATATACTTTTATTTATCCTCGCAATAAAATCACTTGACCCGATGTAATGACCTCATTCCTTAGTTTGTTGGGTTTATCTTATCGTTCGTTCGAAGCATTTGTCTACTCCGAGGTAACTTACGATTATGAGCATCTTCAAAACTGTGTGGTCTTCCAACTTATTGTCCGAAATGACAATGGAAATTTTCTATTTAATGCCTTCGTTTCCTAACACCACACACACACACACACACACACACACACACACAGGGTGTCCCAGGAGAAAATGTCAAGAATGCACCATTTCACTCTTTGGGTATTTCTAAGTAGAAAGTATTATATCGATATGAGTCTGATTCCCAACCGTTACCGAGATACAGGCCTCTACATTTGGGTAATTAAAACATAATAAAAAGGCGATCTTAGATACTATTTAATGACACTTGTGGTTTACAAAAAGTACAAACATACAATACACTATTGCATTTATTGCAGAATGATTTCAAAGTGACCCCCTCCTCCTTCAATGCATGCGGCGAGCCTCCGATCCATCGAGTCTTGCCAAGGAAAACGCGGAAGTTCATTTCTGAGGTTTATGAACGCATCCTGTATATATGCAACCAACTGCTCCCTAGTTTCGGGCTTACCCCGCTGATAAACGTTACTCTTCAAGAACCCCCCGACAAAAAAAATAATGTAAATAAATAATGTGAGGATCTGCACAGTTGCCAATGTATCATTAAATGTCATTGAATATTATCTAAGATCGGCTTTTTATTGTTTGTTACCCAAATGTAGAGGCCTGTATCTCGGTAACGGTTGGGAACAGGGATGGGGTCAAATACGTATTTGTATTTACAAATACACAAAAATGGATATTTGCATTTGTATTTGTATTTGAGAATTTAAAAAGCTGCATATTTGTATTTGAATTTGTATTTGAGCCTTTTATTTGCCGTATTTGCTTCAAATACAGTCAAATACACTAATGTAATATAACTGTGCATATAACTACAAATTGATATGAACAGTAAAAATCAAACATTGAGAAATATGAATTTATTTTCTTTAATTATGCAAAAGTGCAGAAATATCAAGAAGTGTGAAATAATTTTCTCTAATAAAAATAATAAACAAGAGGAATTTGTTACTTTTCTTGCCTTGGTGTGAAAATGAAGTCTACTTTGATAAGAGCCAAAGTATTGCAATGTTAAATTTTATACAATAAGTACTATACCAGTATTGTCTTACTTGAGGGGTAGCCGAAGTCAAGTAAATATTATCCGTTTATATTTACGATGAAATTGGTACGAAATTTGCAAATACAGTAAAAATTGTATTTGCATTTTATTTGTATTTGAAGCTTCATATTTGTATTTGTATTTGGGGATTTATAAATTCGAATATTTGTATCTGTATTTGAATTTGGCCGTAAAAAAAATAGTGTGTTTGTATCTATATTTGTATTTGGGCAATTGTATTTGACCCCATCCCTGGTTGGGAATCAGGCACATGTCGATATAATACTTTCTACTTTGCACCATTTGACTCTGGTTATTTCTTTCTTGACATTTCCTCCTGGGACACCCTGTGTGTGTGTGTGTGTGTGTGTGTATATATATATATATATATATATATTTATATATAATATATATAATATATATATATATATTATATAATATATATATATATATATAATTTATTTATTTTACTCTTATATCACAGTCACTTTGTGAAACCAGTCTTTTCGTGTGATGCATGAAATTTCAGTAACTTCATTAAGGATTAAGTGGTTATATCACTTCGCAAAGGTTAGGTTTGGTTCGTAATGCGTAATACCTGTGATTACTCGAAATGACTGAAATTTTAGGCATTATGTGAAGTGAAAATGACTGGTTTCACATATTGACTGATATATATATATATATATATATATATATATATATATATATATTATATATATATATATATATAATTACAGTAAGATTGTGAAACGAGTGATTTCGCATAAATACTGTTTCATTCAGGGACTTTTAATTTTAAGAAGTTAGGTTAGGTGAAATTCTTAAGTGGTATTTCAGTAACTTCCTGAAGTTCTTCAGTGAAACGGTAATTACGCGAAATTACTGAATTTCAGGGATTTCACGAAATCGCTAGTTTCACAATCTTACACACACATATATATATATATATATATAGACAATTCTCAGTAGATAAGCTTCAAATTAATGAACCTGTCATTAAAAACGTAAATAAATTTTTTAAAATACCTTTTTGTATGTTCAGGATGGTTGGCATTTTTTATTTTAGAATTAAATACACTATTTACTATAGATGTTATCGGTAATGATTTTGTATTTAAAGCCGTTTCAACAGTGAAATTAATCTTTATTATGACTGCTTCATGGTAATATTTTTATCATTACTGCCACCGTTTTTTTGAGTAGTGCCGTGTTTTATGGGTTTCCGTCTGCACTCTCGCGCACTACCTTATCTCTTCATTTGATGCATTAATAAGTAGGAAGATTGGAATAACATATTTGAAGTTCTCTTCTCACGTCATATTTAAATAACCAATAAAAACCAATACGCGGTATGACGTAAGATTTAAAGAACCGATTAAAATCTGGTACTTTAGTAGGACGTTTTTTTTTTAACGTAATTCAGAGGTAAAGGTTTGGAAAAAAAAGATTGTCTAGAAAAGAGTTATTTTTTAAAAGCATAAATTACAATTGGTAACATTCTGGTTTTCTTTTATTCCTTTTTGGTTAAGATCGGGAGGTCGTGAGATCGAGTCTGGACTAGGACTTTGTAATTTTAGTCTTCCTTGGCAGGTTGTGTTTCGGATTCAACGTTAAGCTGTAGGTCCAAGGTGGAGCTAAAAGATTTACTCGTGGTTTACATAGGTTTAAATAGGGTTTCTCGACTATTAGAGCTATAGTGCCCACATCAGTCGGGTAGCTTTAAATTTAAAGTATGAAGTTTTCTCTTTTGGGTAGTATACAGGACATTTCACCACACCTACGTAGCTCTTAATTTTAGGAACAGAGTAAGTACATTAGGAGAGGGAAACTTGATTGCAATCATCCCAATAATAATGTTTTTCGGATTGAAAGATATACAGTATACACAACTATGCAAAAAGTCTGATATCTTGCATTTTTCCACTGGTACACAAGGAAACTAAAGCTTTGTATTCAATGCAAATACACTTTTTAACAGGGTTGGCCTGAAAAACCCCCACAAAACTCACGCAAGTTTTTTTTTTTTTTTTAATAAATCAATGAGTCATTAATAAAATAATGTAATAGATTAATTCTTGCACAATACTCATTACTGAAATACGTAGAAATATGAAATATGCATCAATAAAAGCTTCCACATTCACACAACTTGACTGAGATATTAGAAACATTAATTATTTAGGCATTTTATTTTCAAGCAAAACATATATCCAACTGCCCATTGAAAATACAATTTGTGGTAAATAGTTATTTTTGTAATAAGCGCTCATTTATTTAGCTGTATTCTTATACTATTTTGGCCATTGAAAATATGAAAAAAAACGAAAAACCCAGGGTTTTTTAAAAATAAAATCTGGGTTTTTGCCAACCCTGCTTTTTAATGAAGTGAAAATCAAATTCAAATAACCATATTTATATAGAAAATACCTTCTTTAAACTAATAGCGAGTGTGTCCACCCTTTTTTTTTAAACCGCTGAAATTCTAATAGCACTTTTTCAAATTTTGTTATAAACTCTCGTGGTATGGTGTTCCACGCTTCTTCCAAGACCTTTCACAAATCATCCAAGTTGTTGGTATTATTCTTCACTTTTCTTTATCAAATGGTCCCACACAGCTTCAATGATATTGAGATCTAGGTTTTGAAGGGGGCCATACCTGGCATACCATATGTTGAAGGAACCCTTTCACTCGCAAATAGGTTTCAATTATTTCAGCTGTGTGCTTTGGATCATTATTTTGCTATAAGATAGTTTGGAACAATAACCCTCGCATCACTTGGGAAAACATGGTGGATCAAAATCTATTTATACCTAGCAGTATTCAATACACTGTCAATTTTCAGTAATTTTCCAACACCGCTCGAGGACAGACATGGGTCAGTTACTGGGTTTCTATTACTATTACTTTTGATTCCCTCTATTACTATTGCTCTTACTTTTTTCATCTATTATTATTACTTGATCATGTATTACTTTTGTATGTGGGGTACTTCACTCATTTGAAAAGGATCTTTGTCTATTTAAATGCAATTAGAAGCAGTGTGTTAACACACACACACACACACACACACACACACACACACACACACACACACACACACACACTTTATTTCAAACTAGACAGGTACAAACATTATACAAGAGGTCCATAGAAGATTAAGAGATAGTTGTCCGGAGCACTGACTAAGTAGGCCAGTGAATCACTGTGTATAATGAACATACAAATACAATGATCCAACCATGAGGTGGTGTGCCAACTCTCACTAACATAAGTAAAGCTATCACCAGGAAGACTACACATGGATGAAAGGGTCAAGTTATTATCTTTACAGAAGGCTTTCAAGTGGTTGCTAAACAAAGAATTATCATTAAGCACATTAGCATTAAAGTCACCAACAATAGCTACACATGTCGTATCCAACTCATCAATGATACTGCTGGCCTGCCCCAATTTAATGAGGTAATCATCTTCATTATCAACTGCCTGAAAAGGCATATAGATACACAGAATTACAATTTTTTTTATCGTTTACACAAATTTCTATTCCAGTTAGCCAATTCAAACCAAGTTTTAATTCACTAATATATTTCCCATACCCAACCTCCATAGAATAGCTACCCCATCAGGTGGGTGGACTGCAAGGAGACCATCTTGTTTATCTCTGGTGGCCTCTCCCATCCCATGAAAGTTACTGGACAGGCTATTCAGGTCCTGTAAATCCTGTTTCCTGCAGACAGAGAATATCAGCATCCTCTAACAGCTTATCAATTATGATCCACCTGTGTTTGCTGTTATTGCCTAAGCTTAGCCTCTACAGTTATGAGAGATTACCTTGAATGTTGCAATTAGGAAGATGCAGGAGTTCTGCCAGCCATCTCTACATGTTGAATTCCACTTATACCAGGCACAGCAGTTACAGCATTAGATCCAGCTGGATTTTCCTCCACAGTACGACGCATGATGTCTCCATAATTACCCTCTCCAGCACTTGCGAGAGGGGCTGCAGGTGTTTTTCTTCCCTTCTCATAGAACCGCCGTACATATACCGGTTCCGGCCAAACTGCTGGATCCATAAATACCCCTGGATCATCACAGACTGCTGTAACTTGAAAGAACTGCACGTAGTCCATCTGGAGTAAATTTTACAACATGTAACCTGAAGGTTCACTTTATCTTCCACAAATACCTGCAGCTCCTCGGCCGTAAGATCAGGTCGACATCTCGAGACGAAAATGTTTGCGGTCTTCGTTGGTACAGCCATCATACGATCTGTTTTGGCAGCCCCTATTATACTCCGCCTTTCTCTGCCAGCCTTTGCCACAGGCTGACTCCCTCTAGCCGGTGCATGAGTGGGACGAGACCCCCTTGAGGGACCCTCACCATTAGCTACTGCAGTGGTTGCACTTCTCGGAGGGGTCGCTCGCTTCCGGCCCCTCCTTACCACCATTGTCCAAGATGCCTCCTCATCATGACCCCCGACTGCATTCCCAGCATCCCGATTCACCAAGGCCCTTGAGGGGTACCCTGTGTGATATGGTATTGAGCTGGCGATGTAGCAGTGGCTGGATTCAGGGATCCAGGATAAGACTGAGAAGCAGAGGGCTCTGCACTCATGGATCCAGGGTGAGGCTGAACGGCAGCCAAATAAATATGTTTCGACTAAATCATTAAAATTTCAGACACTGTAGGTCTTGATAAATTTTACTTTATTGAAGGAAAAATTTGCCACAATATTAGTTCACATACATGTTTACTTTGCCTTCTATTATTATTACAGCCAAAAAATTATACTGTTACTATTGAAAAATCCTGTAAAAGTCTTACTATTACCTATTACCCCATGTCTGCTCGAGGAGATGCACCCCAAACTTTAATTCAACCTCCTCCATGCTTATCTGTTGGCTTCAAGCAAGGCTGTTTATAGGTTTCAGTTGTTCGTCGTCTCCCATACTGTCTTCGATTTCATCCGAGTAATTGAAAGTTTGACTCGTCCGTCCAAAGCACCTTTGACTATTGTTCTACAGTTTAATTTCTGTATTCTTGTGTATATTTCAGCCTTTTAGCCTTGTTCCCTCCCTCTTTTTTTGTTAGAAATTTTCTTACTGCAGCACATCTTTAATTCCTGATTTAAAAAATGACACTCGTATTTTTCATGGATGGACAACGACACCCGAGCCTTCTGCCAGTTTTGTTGCCAATTCAACACTTTGTTCCTTAAAGATAATGTCCTCGGGTATTGCTCATCCTTGTTAGACATGTTTTTGGGTCTTCTAGTCCTGGATTTGTCAATTACAAACGATATTTCTCTGTACTTGCTTGATAATGCTTTGGTTACCACACCTTTGAAATCGAGTGATGCGAGCTATTTCACTTAATGTTTTCCCTTCTTTATACACACAATTCTCTGGCGGTCTTCAACTGAAATTTAAACAAAACGGTTGATCCTGGAAGATCTTTATTTTGCAGTACAAAAAGTAATTTGAAGGTTAATGGAGCTGCAGAGAGGAAAAACATGATTTTAGTAACAATGAAAGCATTACAGTAATTGGGGGCCGCAGGCCCCAATTACTAGATGTTCAATTATTTGGTCTGAAACTATAGAAAAGAACGCAGCCATGAAAATCTTAAGCTTCACAAATCTTGGTACAATGTGAAGTTCGAGATTTTCATGGCTGTGTTCTTTTGTATATAGTTTTATTGCGGTGCTGGGCCATTCGGGCCAGTAATCTGGGGAGCGGGGGCTGGTCACATTTTCTTTCATTACTCATCAACCCCATCCACCATACGAAGTTTGGTTGAAATCTGTTGAGAAACGTAGTTTTTTCTGCCGTCAGACGAGACATTCGGTGAACTATAGTAAGACTAGCAAAAATACCCGTCCTTCTTCTTCCGCAGCTTATTATCCCATCTTTACATGGGGTCGCTGTTTTTGGTTCGTCTTCTCCACTCTCCTCTGTCGTATACCACGTCCTCCTCCAAGTCCTCCTCCAAGTCCTTCTCCCTGATGTCCGCCACCACACAGTCCCTCCATCTCGTCTTCGGTCTTCCTCCTCCTCTCCGTCCCGGCAACTCCATCTCCAGCACTCTGCGCCCCACATACTCCTCCTCTCTTCTCCTGACGTGTCCATACCACCTCAGCCTGGCCTCCTGCACCTTCTTAGATGCTTCCGCCACGTTCAGTGTTCCTCTTATATGCTCATTTCTGACCCAATCCCTCCTCGTCACTCCACACATCCATCTCAACATCTTCATTTCAGCCACAACGATTTTTCTTTCATTGATCTTCTTCATTGGCACAGTCTCCATTCCATACAACATTGCCGGCCTCACCACTGTTTTGAATACCTTTCCCCTTCAGTTTCACTGGGACCCTCTTATCACAGCAAAAATACCCGTCCTATGGGCTCGATATTCTCTAAGCAAGTTAAGAGTTCAACGTTTACAATTAGATCACGAATCACTTGCATTGAATAATCTTGACACAATGTGAAGCTCAAGATTTTCATGGCTGCGTTCTTTTCTAGTGTTTAATCGCGGTGCTGGGGCCTTCGAGTCAAGTAATTGGTGGTGGTGGTGGGGGGGGGGGGTCACATATATTTTAGTTCATTACTCGTCACCTCAATCCACCATACAAAGTTTGGTCGAAATCGGTTCAGAAACGTAAATTTTTTTCTGCGGACCACACACACACACACACACACACACACACACACACACACACACACACACACACACACACACACACACACACACATTTTCGGTAAATTATAGTAGTAATTTGAATGTTAAATGTAAGGGATCAGTTACTGCAATACTTAATATTAGCTGCTCATGTACAGTTTGCTTTGAATTGTTACGATCACTCCCTAATATGAAGATTCTGATCAATGTGAATTAAAGATTGCTGTATAGTTTATATGAAGGTATATTCTATATAAATAGGATTAGTTGAATTTGATTTTCATTTCATTAAAGATTTATTTGAATTGAATACAAAGTTTGTTTCCTTATGCAACAGCGTGGAAGAATGTGAAATGTCAAAAGTCTTTTGCGCAGCAATATATTATATATAATGTATATTGATTGAAGAGACATGATGTTGGCCCGGAGACACTTTGAACTTGCATCAAGATTATTTATAACCTTTATATTATACATAGTGGCGCTCATAAATATTCGTTGAGAGAAATATTTCACTTAATGAATCGTCCTTATCTTTTGTACCATGCATAGTATAGTTAGTAAAAGTTTGTCGTTCGTTTGGGAAAAATGTAACAAATAAAAAAAAATTAGTTTAACGCCAACATAGTAGTAAACACTCGTCCAACGCGTTTGTCCAGTGCGAATTTGCTTATACAGATATACACGGAAAAATAAATGCGAACAATTATTTGCCGAAAGCGGAAAATTTGATTATAGACGGTCCGCCATTATGTTGGGAGCGCGTATAGTTTTTCCATAAATACAGTAGTAATGTACGCGTGCCAATGCACGCTCTAGTGTTTTCTCCTACATTCTCCAACACTCCCGCATCTCCCTCCCTCTCGCATCACACTTTTTCTCAGTCCCGCTAACGCGTTAAGTTCAGTGAAGTTGTGTTGGATTATTTTTGTAGTATTTTGCCGTTGTTTTGCTATTACCCTTAGGCAGCAGTATGGCACCAAAACCTAAAGCATCTACAAGTGATAGTGAAGAGAAGAAAAGTAGTAAGGTTATGACATTAGCCGAAAAAATAAAGATTCTAGATAAGTTGCGTGGTGGTATGAGCTTAACATGACCGCGAGTATCACGTGATGAGTCTACCATACGCACCATCCGAAAGTGAAGAAAAGATACGTGCTATTTTCATTTAATATATTTTTATTTATCATATGTAAATATCATTGTTTATGATTTTATTACGTTCTTATTTCATATACAATATAGGTAAGGAAATTCATTTGTGTGAATAAAAAATCTACGTATCTAAGTATTAATGGGAGACTTTACGCGGCCGCGTTCACGTATCCCCATTTATCCTATAAGGTTCAACGTTTGTCCAATGCAGCTTTAACTAACGCGCCGTTCTCGAGGAACCTAACCCCCGCGTTGGACGAGGGTTTACTCTATACGATAATTTCGAACATAAAAGAATTTGAAGAAGAAAAAAAAAGTTAATGCAAAAGTTTTTGTACATTTACTTAAAAAATTATTTAAAACGTTGTGTATCCACCTTTTGCTTGAATGACTTCAGTAATTCGCGTTGGGTATTTCTTTACAAGGTTTCGACATCTCTCAGTCGATATTTTTGCCCATTTTTCTAAAGAAAATTTTTGCAATTATTCAGATTCGACGAGTTTCTGTTGCGGACAGCTTTTTTCCAAATGAAACCATAAATTGTCCATTAGATTGAGATCTGGGCTTTGACTGGGCCACTGGAGAAGCTTGAAATCCTTTTGTTGAAGCCATTTCATGGTGGTATTATTTTTGTCTTCGATCATAATCTTGTTGCAGTAGCTACCCAATTGCGACCCATTCCTGGTATTTCTTCAAATTGAAGGTTCCACTGATGACAAGCTTTCCTGGACCAGAAGCACTAAAGTATCACAAAGAAGCAAACTACCACCACCACGTTTAACCGTCGGAAGAATGTTTTTTTTTTTCCCTCGAATACAGTATTTAATTTTCGCCAAACATACCGTCGCTCGTTGTCAACTGAATAATTCAATTTTGGTCTCGTGTGTCCAGAGAACTTTCTTCCAGAATGCAAATTAATCATTTTGATGATCCTTGGCGTATTTTAAACGAGTTTCTTTGTGCTCTTTTCGTAGCTGGGGTTTTCTTCGTGCAACTCTTCCATGCAGACCATTCTTTTTCAATGTACGACGCCCACTAGAGGGATGGACATCGATCTTAGACAGCCTTTGTCTTAATGTTTGGCAAATATGACTTGCAGTCAGTCACTCGTGGATTCGCAGCGGCCATTCTTTCATTCCGTCTAGCTGTACGTTCTGAAATCTTGCAAGGTCGTTTATACTTTGGTAGAATTTGGATCGTTCCAAAGCCTTTCCATTTCTTTATAACTGCAGCAACCGTTGTAAATGGAATTCGAAGTTCTTCTATCTTGCTATAACTCTTTCTGGACTCTTGTACATCAATAACAGATTCTTAAGTTTGTCACCGACAACCCATTGCTTACTAATGGCTTGTGCACGGTGTTCGAAAAGTCCCCATGTCCACAATGAGAGATCACATGGCAAAAGATCTCGGCATGAATCCTTTGTTACGAAAATGATGGTGCACGCATATATTCTTGATTAGTAACTGTATTTACTGTAATGAAAGTAATTGTTGCTAGTGATTTGTTCCTTAAATTATGCCTACCACATATAAATACAATTAATCGCAAAAATAAAATTGCATTATAGTATGTACATTTCGTAGGGGATGACGGGATTTTTCGAACACCCTGTACAGTCATCCGCCTTCCATGAAGAGTCGCGTAGAAAATTCTATAATTCAGAATTGTGAAGTGTGTCTAATCAATAAATAGTCAACTACTGATAAAAATTTAAAAAAATTTTCAAGCGTTAAAGTGGACATGCAAAGTATTAAATAGTTTTGTAAAGGAATGTACGAAAACTTTTTCATTTAATTTTTTTCTATTTTCCTCAAATTCTTTGATGTTTTACGATATATATTGGAACTAAACTAATTTTTTTTTTATATGTTAAGTTTCTCCAAACGAACGGTAAACTTATCCTGATGATGCTATGCGCGGTACAAAATATAAGGCCAAACAACGGAAATATTTCTCTGTACGAATATGTATGAACGCCATTATATATATATTAGGCCGTTTCGAAAAATCGAAATTTATGATGGCTCAACGCACACATACTAAAAAAGTAATATGTCATGAATAAAGACCATGCAAAATATTAAGACAAGAGCTTATTGTTATCCCACCCCTCAATGCATATCTATTTTACCCCTCATGAGAAAATTTCATTTTTCTGGCAAATATATTTATTTATTTTGTGATGTCCTCTTAAATTTGGTATATAAAATTCATAAATAAAATTGGAAGATAAGTAGGTCATTTTCAGGAATGGTCCAGTAACCCCCCTATATTCTTTAGAGAGAATTCTAGAAAATTCTTCCTTCAGGATAACTATTCTAGAATTTCCATTTTTTCCCTTTATGGATTATATGATGTTTTATTGCTTTTTCTCTATAATTACTGATATTTTCACAATTTACTGTTCTAGAAAGGTTACTTCATGTTACTTTACAACTTTCTTACAGTAATCAAGTCATAATATAATTTAGGTGAGTGATTAATGATTATATTATATTATTATTAAGACTAACAGGTGGTAAAACTTTTTCCCTCAGAATTATGGCAAAAACCAGAAACAAGTGTGAAGTCTGGTTGGTCGGACAAGTGCTGGAAGTGGGTTTTTCTGAGAAGCAGCTTCCAACTAACAGTGATGTCCTTAAACGTCTTTTTTATCACATTAAGGTGGGAAAGCAAAATGTCTCTGTAGCTTGCGCAACTGTAGCCAACGAAGTTATTGCTATGTGGGAAAAAGCCTCCTTAATTACATCCCACAAGCCTTATATTGTCTCAAAGCTTAAAAGGCTTTACAATAAGCATGAAGGGCTGGTCAAGAACCGAACTCGACGAACTCCTACCCAAGAGAAGAATGAAGCAGAATTTGTCACCAGCTTAAAGAAGCTTCTCGATGTAGCTCATTCAGAAGTGGAAACAGAAATAAAATTGCAGGATAATAAAGATTTTCTTAAGGATCAAAGGAACGATCGGAAAATGATTATGGGTCCAGAAGACAAGGAGTTTTCAAGAAAGGCAAAAGCACGACAGATAAGCATGGAAAGAATGGAAAAACTTCGCAGGAAATCAAAGGAAGAAATGAGGCAATTGACAAAGGTTGTGGATCTCAACCAATGTGAAAATTCCGGTTCAGGAGGAAGTGAAGAATCATCTGGTGATGAATTGTTCTACAGAGCACTCTCATCATCATCTTCAAAAAAGGAGAAGCTTGAACCAGGTGTAATTGTTAGGGATAAAAAGTTCTTGGCTGCTCTGGACCGCACTGGAACATCTGCAAGAGCTGCTATGCACATTGTGGCACCTGCCCTTTCAGCTGCTGGAGTGGAAATTGAAGAGATCACACTTTCATCATCCTCTATCTACAGGTCTCGGCGATCAACACGGATGCAGATGGGAGAAGACATTAAAGCCAGTTTCCAACCAAATACCCCTTTAATAATTCATTTTGATGGAAAGCTTCTTCCATCCATGCATGGGGATAAGATTGATGTAATGCCCATTGTTGTGACTGGTGCAGGCGAATTAGAAAAATTACTGTCTATTCCAAAGCTTATTTCTGGAACGGGAGAAGAAATGGGGAGAGCAGTTTTAGATGTCTTGAAGCAATGGCCACAAGTAAATGAGTGGGTAGCAGGCCTTTGTTTTGATACTACTGGAAGCAATACAGGTATCCATGCTGGGGCTTGTACCATCATCCAAAAGGCCCTTCAGAGATCACTCCTTTTTCTGGCATGTCGCCACCATATCCACGAGCTTCTTATCACTGCAGTTTTTGACATGTTTTTCTCTTCTTCGGGTCCACAAATTCCCTTATTAAATCAATTCAGAGATTGTTGGGATAACATTGATCGGCAGAATTACAAGCCCTATGAACCCAATGATATCACCTCAGAATCTTTAAATCATTGGATCTTGAAGCACAGAGACAAGCTTATTTCTTTCATCAACTCCAAACTTCAAGAGGGCCACACTCGAGGTGACTACAGGGAATACTTAAAACTTGCACTTATCTTCCTTGGTTGTCCAATGCCTAAAACAAATAAAGGCTCTGATAGCAGATTCCACTACCCAGGAGCTTACAGCAGAGCTAGATGGATGGGAAAGGGCATCTATTCCTTAAAAATTTACTTATTTAGGAACCAATTCCTTCTCACCCCTCATGAAAAACAAGCTCTGATACGAATAAACGCCTTTTCAGTGACAGTTTATCTTCAAGCTTGGTATACATCTCCAGTTGGAATTGATGCTCCAGCAAATGATTTGGCCCTCCTCAAGATGCTACATATCTACAAGATCCAGGTTGATAAGGAAGTGGGTGCTACAGCCCTCAAAAAACTTCAGAACCATGGTTGGTACTTGTGAGGATCTTGTAGGATTTGGCTTTTTCTCAAACCTCGTGACTGAAGATGATAAGGTTCTAATGCTCCACAACCTTCACCACGCGCCTCCTCGAAAAGTGAGGGCAAGAAAGGTGGACCCCCGAATGTTGCAAAACCCCAATGACTTAAAGATTACCAGTTTTGTCGCAACTCAAACACAAGACTTCTTCAAGTGTTTGAAAATAGAAATTCCCAAGAAACTTGAAGACATTGAGGAGCACCGTAATCGGGTCATGGCAGTCAAAGTAATCAACGACTGTGCTGAACGAGGAGTCAAACTGGCTACAGAGTTTAATGAGAAGCTCACAAAGAGTGAGGAAGAGAGACAACTGGCCTTTCAAATCATTGAAAATCAGAAAAGGAGGTCCCTCAGCCACTGAAATCCCTATATTCTTAATCAATATATGTCTAAATAGAATTAAGTCGCTTTGTTTTAAAACATATTTTTCGTTGTCTTATATTTGCTCTAATTATCCATTAATGTAAAAGAAGTGCCATCTGAGGGGTGCCTTTTTATCATTCAAAATAAAATGATATTTTGTCTATTTGTTTTTCTTCCTTTATATAAAAAAATAAAAGTGTGCGCGTTTATCAAATTAAATTTGAAAAATTACCATAATCGTGAAACGGTATCTGATCTAATATATATATATATATATATATATATATATATATATATATATATATATATATATATTGTATAATGTCGTCGTCATTGACGAGTCGTTAATTGCTATCTACTTACATGATCGTTTCGTCTCGTACTTAAAATCGTATGCGAAAAGATGATGAAGCTGACAGTATCGTTGAATGAAGAGGAGCATCTTGTGATAATTTGTGAAGTTTTAACGAAAACTTCCCCAAAAAAGTAAGATTTAAGACGAGAATGAAGGAGAGAGAAGTTTAGTCATGCTTTACAATTCCGTTTTTATGGAGGATTCTTGACCCATCGGAATAAGCGTAAAGAAACTATATAAAGTTTAATGGCTGCGTATAATACGCGTCTATAAAAAGTTACATCTTCAACTTATACTCTATTGAAAGATGTACGACAGGGGGTTTGGGGCCCCTCTTTTGTTCAAAGTTCTTCCGTTTTGGTATGATGGTTGTTGACGTATTCTTTAATTTCTTGAGTGGTATTCTTGTGGGGGCAGTATTTTCCAAACGGGGTGCCGCGAAATTTTTATAATGACGACAACGGTGAGTAATTGAAACTTAAAAAGTTATCGAAACGTAAATTTCCACTGAAATTAAACCTTCGCGATTTTATTACGTCAATACAAGAACTGTTTCGGTTCAGTTTGAAGTTGGGGGAGGGGGTGCCTCTGAAACTGGATGTTGAATCAATGGGAGCTAAAATCGTCTGGAGTGCTTGCCATGAAAGAAGGGCAGACGGCATTGGGATGTTTGGAGTGAGAAAAGGTTGGGACACACTTACGGAAGGTATGAATGAATGTATTAATTTGTTTTATGGGTATTTAATGCTAGAATGGAGAATAGCTAATACGGGTAAATAATATAGGTACGATAAAGAAATGGCAATATAGAGCGTAGCAATCTTGACTCTATGAAGCCTTTATAGTGTATTTATTATAAGGTGTGCCGGGAATCGAAAAACTCTATTCGGGTCGATTCGACAAAAGAATCGAATCTCGACCCGAATCAGCGCGCAGTGAATCGAGAATTTCGATTCGGCCTGTTCCGACCTAGTTTAAACTGTCTAACAAGTATGGAATTTGGAACAGGGTGTGCGGAACATAGTAGAGAAGGTAAAGCCTAAACTTTAAATTACAACATAAATTGTAAACAAATTATCACAATAAATAGAAATGAAATACGTAACGACTCTTTGTAACGGTCCGAGTGAAGCAGGGTAAAGATCTTAAAAATGATCGCTTGTGTGGTTTAATGTTATGCTTTTATTAAATAAATAGTTTTTTGTTCTTTCTCATACGTGATTAAATGTGATATAAGAACAAAATAACTATTTTTTTAATGAAAGTATGTTTCTTATATGTTGTGAATTAAATGTTACACTTTCATTAAAAAATAGTTTATTACCATCTGGGCCCATTTTCTGTCTATCCTAGTTTGAGAGGAGTGAGCTAGCCCCGCGACCAAAATTTGGGTCGCAGCCTAAAAAGGTTAGAACCACTGTTATAGAATGATCAGGATTAGACCCGAGAGGTCAAACTAAATTTCTTTAATTGCATGCATAATCATGCGGGTCGAATACAAAGTATTTCAAAGTTTTAACAATTTATTACACATTTATATGATTGAATTTTATATAATTTACTGAAGTTGCTGTCCCAGGCTATATATATATATATATATATATTATATATTATATATATTATATTATATATTATTATATTATTATTATATATATATATTATAATATATATAAGTTTTCATTCAGATTTCTCTGGTGACAAATCTGTTCCCGTCTCTTGCCAAACTTTAGCATATTTTGGGCACCTCAAATAAAACGAGGAAGTGGATACCCTCGTCTTGGGCGGCGTTACCACATTTAAAATGACCTATTATTTTTAATGAGCTGTTATTTTTAATCCTATATTTATTTATAGAAGTGTCTGGTGAATCTGTAATAGAAAAGGTTCTAACTTTGAAAACGTACGTACGTACGTGTGTGTGTGTGTGTGTGTGTGTGTGTGTGTGTGTGTGTGTGTTATATATTTCAAATTTTTTCTTTTAACTTACCTCTGGCTGACAATCATTAATTTAGATCACACACACACATATATGTGTGTGTGTGTGTGTGTTTCCCTTGACATTGAGGACTTTGAGGAATTCTTCCCTAAATTTCATAACTCCCAGTGGAGATTTAAAATAGGACCTCCATGGTCAGTGGCGTACATAGAGGGGGGGCACAGGCCCCCATTGTAAAAATTACTAAAGATATTTGAAATTTTTTTCAAAAAATCGATAACATTCACCAAAAAATCTTGTCATATGGAATTTCAGTTATTTCATGGTTACCAGGACATGTTATTAACCCAAAAGCAATTTTGGCTGCCATAGGAACGTTTATATACGTCCATTCATGATTATTTAACTCTTGCATCGTGTTTAGTATACCGAACATTTAAAATAACCTGGTATCCCTTCAAATTTATTTTTTTGAAGAAATTTAATTTGAATTTAAAGAAAATGGGTGAGTGCGCCAAACTTCAGTTGTTGGCTGTACTGTAAAAAATAGCAGTTTCATGACGGTTTCAAAATGTAGAGTGCTGGAAATGGGAGGTTAAGGCCTATTTTCCTTTAATTTATCAGTTATAATGCGTGATTAAACGCACTTAAATAGATGAATCGTGCATATAAATATTAAATCGTATAACGAGATACGCAAGACGTATTATGGAGCATATGATGATTATGTAGTTTTTATCTCGTGTCATGCATATTTTATATAAATCTGTATTCATCGGAAATTCATAGTCTGGGAGAAACCGATATATACAGTATATTGTATATCAGGGATGCTACGGATATAAAAAAATTGACATCCGCGGATGCGCATGCTGTTCAGGGTACCCAGCTTTTATATCTGCGCGTGTGAAAAAATTGCGGATATTTGCAACACTCCAGATATATATATTACACACGTTTTTAGTATACTCTATATCCTTTTAGAGTGTGACTTACTGTTTTTTAAGTTGTACCGCCTGAATGATAAGAGTAACTGCTCTCGAAAGGCTTAACGGTTTTTAGCATTTTAACTATAACTTTGGGATCTTATTTTTTAATTAATTTTTACACGATTATTGTTTTTAACACACACACACACACACACACACACACACACACATATATATATATATATGTATATAAATTTTCAAATTATATGCGAAGACATATACAGGGTGTCCCATAAGTCCGGCATCATAGGAGAAATTCATATTTTTCTATTTCTACAAACCATAATTCATATTTTTCTCTTTCTACAGGCCATAATGTCTGTGAGCAAGGAAGAACGAATCCAGATAATTCTACTCATAGGAAATCGGAGTCAGAGACTTTGCACCAAGTCTGCTAACACAACTCTGTGTTATTGGCTCGCGGTCTGGATGCAGTATGTTAAATTCAGCAGCGGCCTCTCTCTGACTCCGATTTCCTATGAGTAGAATTATCTGGATTCGTTCTTCCTTGCTCACAGACATTATGGCCTGTAGAAATAGAAAAATATGAATTTCTCCTATGATGCCGGACTTATGGGACACCCTGTATAGTGGCGCCCCATAAGTATTCGTACAGAGAAATATTTCGGTTATATTCAGCCTTATCTTTTGTGTACCATGCATAGCATAGTTAGAAAAAATTCGCCTTTCGTTTTGAAAAGAATGAACAAATAAAAAAAATATTTTAAATCCAACATAATTTAAAAAATCGGAAGAATTTAAGGAAAATAAAGTTAAAATGAGTTTTCATAAATTTATTTATGAAATGATTTAATATTTTATGTGTTCACCTTTTTGCTTGAATGACTTCGATGATTCGTTTTAGGTATTTTTCTACAAGGTGTCGACATCTCTCAGTAGAAATTTTAGGCCATTCTTCTTAAGAAAATTGTTGCAATTTATTCATAGTGGAAGGGTTTCTCTTTCAGACAGCTTTTTTCCAAATCAAACTATAAATTTTCTATTAAATTCAGATCTGGGCTTTGACTGGGCCACTCGAGAAGCTTGAAATTCGTTTCTTGAAGCCATTTCATAGTGCTCTTACTTTTGTTTTGGATCATTATTTTGTTGCGGTACCCAATTGCGACACGCATTCGTAGCTCTCGAACTGAAGGCAATATATTTTCTAAAATTTCCTGATATTTCTTCGAATTCAAAATTCCATTGATAACAAGAAGCTTCCATGGACCAGAAGCACTAAAGCATCCGCAAAGAAGCAAACTACCACAACCATGTTTAACCATAGGAAGGATGTTTTTTACCTCGAATGCACTATTTGATTTCTGCAAACATACCGTTGGTGAGTCACACCTTCGTAGAGATTGTTCCAAAGCTTTTCAATTTCTTTAACTGCAGCACCCGTCGTAAATGGAATTCGGAGTGCTTCTATCTTACTGTAACTCTTTCCAGACTTGCGTGCAGCAGTAACAGAACTCTTACGATCTGTAGACAGCTCTACCACGACGACCCATTGCTTACTTATGGCTTGTACAGTTATCCGTCTTCCATGAAGATTCGCGAAGAAAATTTTATAATTCAGAATTGCGAACAGTCTCTAATCAATAAACAGCCAACTACTGATAAAATTTTAAAATTGTCAAGCCTCAGGCGAACACAAATGGTATTAAATAATTTTGTAAATAACTGTACGAAAACTTTTGCATTTTAACTTTATTTTTCTCATTTTTTGATGTTTTACATCATATGTTGGAGTTAAAATGCTTCTTTTTTAAATTTTCAGACGAACAGTAAACTTGTCCTAACTATGCTATGCGTGGTACAAAAGATAAGGACGAATATAACTGAAATATTTCTCTGTACGAATACTTATGAGCTCCACTGTATATACACCCCAGCTGTCGAAATAGGATTTATTGTTTCAGTAAATGTTATCTACAGTATTTAAAAAAAATCGTAATGAAGATCATTGTAAATTTTATCTATAAATAGTGTAACTACGTTTTTGCATTTTGCTTTTCCGCGAACTAATCATATTACTGCAAAGCTGGGCACTTGCGTTTTTTTTTTGCGGTACTACCGCACTACCAAACCGGTACCGCATAACGCAGTACCGCAAAAAATGCGGTAGCGGTACTGCTGTACTTTCAGCGATCCTTTGCGGTACTGCGTTATGCGGTACCGGTTTGGTAGTGCGGTAGTACCGCAGTACCGCAAAAAAAAACCGCAAGTGCCCAGCTTTGCATTAGTACGTCAGTTATTCTAGGACTTGTATTAATTAAAACCACGAGATATTAGCAGTGATAATACAAGAAATATTTAATACGAGCTCTGTCTTTTGTTTCAAAGAGCAAGGGACGTACAATCTGTGTGTATTTTTTTTTTTACTAATTTTTGTCTTTGAACCTTCTATTTATTTTTACTCCTTTTTCATCTCTCGACTGTTTGTCGTTTTCGAAAGACAAAAATGCGAAGAAAAAAAGACAAGCGAAAGAGTTTATTAATAGGAGTGAATAATTGGGTAAACATCAGAATTTGAATTCTATTTGGAGATTTTCTTTCCCTAAAATTTGAGGATGAAAAAGAGCAAGATTGTTGATGATTCTCGTGATTATGGTAATTCATATTGATTTTACTGTGCATGGGTGCATGGTGCGCACGAATAGGCACCAGACTGGAAAACTTAGATGTGCTGCAATGGATTTTGATTTTTTTGGGGGGTCTGAATGCCATCCTTGCTTGCGGAATTGGAACGTACTTTGCTTTTCTTGTCATTTTTTTTCTAAGTTACGCAAAATTCAGACTATAAACATTAATTTTTAAAATGTTTGTTGAAACCAAATTCTTTTTCTAACTCAAGAATTACTCGTTTGTGAGAGTAATTATTATTTATTATTATTATTATTATTATTATTATTATTATTATTATTATTATTTGCTTTAGCGTTTGTTTCGCTTATCTTCCTCTCATTATTGAGGAATTTCACTTTTTTTCTGTTATTGGACTAGGAGTTTCTCTTTTGAGAATAATAATAGGTGGAGGAGGTACTACTAATAATCGCTTTGTAATTTCATTCAAGAGCACATAAAAATGAAGCAGATGTACACCATTGAGACTTAATCCTTTCGTTCATGAATATTTTCTTATTAAACCAAAAAGTATAAGATTTATTGTTATTGAAAACTAAATATTTTCGTAACTATTCACTTTAATTACACACATTTTGGGTTCGTTTTCAGACATCTGAGCCAAAGTTATATAAACATGCAGAAGCATTTGGAGAAAAGTTGCATTTTACTACGATTTATATTATAATAATAATTTATTATTATTTCTGGTGGGACATTACAATCCTTCTGGTAATCAAAGGGTTAATTTTATGTCTGAGTAATGAAATGAAAGGACGAACTTCACGTGCTAAGCGTGTCATTATTGGTAATTTACATTTTTTCTTTTGACATTAAAAACTGGCCTGAGCAAGGTCCTTAAGAACGTAGTTTATTATACTGGGTATTTATAAATGACTGGGTATTTATAAATGACTGGGTATTTATAAATGACTGGGTATTTATAAATGACTGGGTATTTATAAATGACGCCTTGTTCGTGGGAATTGGAGCGGCAGGACGTATACATCAACTTCCAAACCCCGAATGTGTCCTCTGCACTCTTATAAAGAATGTTTTTAGTGGGCACTAATTGCACCTCACACGGCATTCACACCTACAGCCAACATACTTGGAAAAAAATAAGTAATTTGGAGGGCTTTCGCAGTTTTATATTTTTCGACTGTGTGACGCCCAACTCGCCTTAAAAAGTGTACATTTGTAGTACTTTTCTATGAAAAATTTGTTCTTTCGACTGGATTAGAGTTACTTCGGTTTTACTGCGGACTTGGATTATTAAGTTGAAATTCGTGATTTTGTAGTTTTTGAAAGAAAGTTCGCTTAGAAATCTAAAATTTATAAATGGCAAATTTTTTTTTTTTTTTTTTATGATTTTAGAAATTTGGCTTCTAGGCTATTTTTTTCCCGGAACTGTACACCAGATTTTGAAGATAAGTACGGATATGATATCCGTTAAGTTCAATTAACTCTTTAACGACGGATGGTACCTCAAGGTCGACCAGAAATAATAATTTAAATTGTACTACAATGCCTCGTTTCTATAAATGTTTCTACGTGTTTATATATAGATGTCATTTAGTTGTCGGGAAAGGAACCCAAAATGTGTATCATTTCAGTGACTAGTTACGAAAATATTTAGTTTTGAATAATAATAAAAACCTATACGTTCTGGTAACAAGAGTGACCGCATGCTGCGGACTCGTCCTTAAAGGGTTAAGGCAGTTTTAGACAGGCGTTAATTTTCATTTGAAATTATGGCAGATTTATTTATCCTTGAAAACGTTCAAATTTGCCAGTCTGGAACTTTCGTAGGATTTTTTAAATTTTTTGGAAAGTGTGCCAGTACTGCGTACCGTTGCGTACCGCCAGGAAAAAAAAAAAAAAAAAATATATATAATATACACACTGCGTTCCAAATTATTAAACAGATTACATTTTCTCCAATGTTTTCAAAAGTTTTACCCCGATTTTAATGAAATTTGTATAAAATAATCACTATATATAGCAGCATTGATGGTATTCATTTCAATAAAATATTTTGCTAATTAAAATAATTATCTCATTTTATTGAAAAATATGTAAAATATTGTGTTCCAAATTATTAAGCATGTATTCTATTTACGGATCTAAATGGTGAGAATGGGTAAGAAGAAGGATTTAACACCAACTGAGAAAAGAAAAATAGTCAAGTTACTCGCTGAAAATATAAAATCTATTGAAATTGCGAAGCAGTTTGGCAGAGCTTGTCGAAATGTAAACAAGTTTGTAGCGGAGGGTACCAAACTGAGGCAGCGAAGTGATAAAGGAGCTATAAGAAAAGTGACAAGGCGGCAGATATCTGTAATCAAGCGCAAATTGCAAAGCATCCATTGTCCTCAAGTAAAGATGTTTTTGAGCAGGCTGGCATACATAATGTACGAAGAACATCTCGATATGGAATCCTCCAAACAATTGGCAAGACGTGTAAACCTACGATTCAGTCACCATTAACACCCAAGTACAAGAAGCAGCGTGTTGAATGGGCGCCTCAGTACGTGAAAACAGATTTTAATACTGTATTGTCAACCGATGAATGAAGAACAACCCTTGAGGGTTCTGATGGTTGGTCAAGAAGATGGATTGCTAAGGGTCAATCTCTACCATGGAATGAGGTTTTCTTTTAGAATTTTTGTGTAAGATGGCATTCATTTTTACACCATCAGGCACTCTGTATGGGACAGCTACTTCATTGCCTATCAATCCTGCCCAAAACATGACACTACCTCCACCTTGTTGGCGTCTTAATCTCGATGGTAGAAATTGGCTCTCAGCAATCCATCTTCTTGACCAAACATCAAGTCCCTAAAGGGTTGCTTTTCATTCATTGGTGTACAATACAGTATTAAAATCTGTTTTCACGTACTGACGTGCCCATTCAACACGCTGCTTCTTGTACCTGTGTGTTAATGGTGACTGAATCGTAGGTTTACACGTCTTGCCAATTGTTTGGAGGATTCCATATCGAGATGTTCTTCGTACATTATGTATGCCAGCCTGCTCAAAAACCTCTTTACTTGAGGACAATGAATGCTTTGCAATTTGCGCTTGATTACAGATATCTGCCGCCTTGTCACTTTTCTTATAGCACCTTTATCACTTCGCTGCCTCAGTTTGGTACCCTCCGCTACAAACTTGTTTACAGTTCGATAAGCTCTGCCAAACTGCTTCGCAATTTCAATAGATTTTATATTTTCAGCGAGTAACTTGACTATTTTTCTTTTCTCAGTTAGTGTTAAATCCTTCTTCTTACCCATTTTCACCATTTAGATCCGTAAATAGAATACATGCTTAATAATTCGGAACACAATATTTTACATATTTTTCAATAAAATGAGATAATTATTTTAATTAGCAAAATATTTTATTGAAATGAATACCATCAATGCTGCTATATATAGTGATTATTTGCTACAAATTTCATTGAAATCTGGGAAAAATTTTTGAAAAACATTGGAGGAGAAACTGTAATCTGCTTAATAATTTGGAACGCAGTGTATATATATATATATATATATATATATATACACACACACACACACACACACACACACACACACACAAACACACAGGGTGTCCGAGAATTATCTGTACAATTTTTGGCTGTTATTA